>JASPKP010003081.1:0-20934 GCA_030674155.1 Stramonita haemastoma | reverse complement strand
GGGGGGGCCCGGGGGGGGAAAAAACCCCCGGGGGGAACCCCCCAAAAAAGGGGGGGAAAAAAAAGGGGGAAAAATTTTTTGGAAAAGGGGGGGGAAAAAATTTGGGAAAAAAAAATTTGGCCGAAAAAAAGGGGGGAAAAAAAAAAAAGGGGGCCGGGGGGGGAAAAAAAAAGGGGGGGGGGCCCCGGGAAGGGGGGGGGAAAATTGGGTTGGGGGGGGGGAAAAATTTAAAAAAAAAGGGGGGTAAAATTAAAAAGGGGGGGGGCCCAAAAAAAGGGGGGGGGGTTTTTTGGGGGGGGTTTTTGGGGAAAGGAGGGAAAAAAAAAGGGGGGGAAAAAAGGGGGGAAAGGGGAAAAAAAGGGGGGTGGGGTTGGGGGGGCCCCCCCCGGGGGGGGGGGGGGGCCCCCCCCCCCCCCCAAAAAAAGGGGAAAAGGGGGGGGGGGGGGGAGGGGGGGGGGGGGGGGTTTTGGGAATCCCCCCCCGGGGAAAGGGGGGAAAGAAAAAACCCCGGGGGGGGGGAAAAGAAAAAAGGGGGGGGGGAAAAAAAAAGGGGGGGGGGGGGGAAAAAAAAAAAGGATGGGGGGGGGGGGGGGGGAAAAAGGCGGGGAAACCCCCCCCCCCCCCCGGGGGAAAAAAGGGGCCCCCCGGGGGGGGGGGGGGGTTTTTTTTAAAAAAAAAAAAGGGGGGGGGGAAAATTTTTAAAGGAAAAAAAAGGGGGGGGAAAAAAAAAAAAAAAGGGGGGTGGGGGGGGGGGGGGGGGGGGGGGGGGGGGGGGGGGGAAAAAAGGGGGGGGGGGAAAAAAACCCCCCCCCCCCCCCCCCCCCCAAAAACCCCCCCCCCCTTTTTCCCTTTAAAATTTCCCCCCCCCCCCCAACCCCCCCCCCCCCCTTTTTTTTTGGGGGGGGGGGGGGGGTTTGGGGGGGGGGGGGGGGGGGGGTTGGGGGGGGGTTTTTTGGGGGGGGGGGAGGGGGGGGGGGGCCCCCCCCCCGGGGGGGGGCCCCGGGGGGGGGGGGAAAAAAAAAAAAAAAAAAGGGGGGGGTTTTTTTTCCCCCGGGGGAAAATTTTTGGGTTTTTTTTTTAAAAAAAAAAGGGGGGGCCCCCCCCCCCCCCCCCCCGGGGGGGGATTTTTTTAAAAACCCCCTTTTAAAAAAAAAAGGGGGGGGAAAAGGGGGGGGTTTTTTTTTTTCCCTTTTTTTTTGGTTTTTAAAATTCCCCTTTTTTTTTTTTTAAAAAAAATTTTTTTTGGACTTTTTTTTTTAAAAAAAAATTTTAAAATTTCCCCGGGGGGTTTTATTTTTTTTTTTTTGGGGGTTTTTTTGGGGGGGGTTTTTTTTTTTCCCCCCAAAAAAGGGGGGGGTTTTTTAAAAAAAAAGGGGTTTTTTCCCCCTAAAAAAAATTTTTCCCCTTCCTTTTGGGTTTTTTTTTAAAAAGGGGGGAAAGGGGGCCTTTTTTTTGGGCCCCCCAAACCCCCCCCTTTTCCGGGGAAAAACCCAAAAAAGGGAAGGGAAAGGGGGGGTTTTTTTCCCGGGGGAAAAAAGGGGGGTTTTTTTTCCCCCCAAACCCAAAACCCGGGGGAAAAATTTTTAAAATTTTTTTAAAAAAAAAAAAATTTTTTAAAGGGTTATTTTAAAAGGTAAATAAAAAATTTAAAAAAAAACAAAAAAAAAAAGGGTTTTTTTTAAAAAAAAAAAAAAATTATTTAAAAGGGAAAAAACCAAAGGGCAAACCCCCAAAAAAATTTTTTTTTTTAAATTTTTTTTTTGGGGGGGGGGGTTTTTTTTTTAAAAAAAAACCCCCCCCCCCAAAAAAAAAAACCAAAAAAAAAAAAAAAAAAAAAAAAAACCCCAAAAAAGGGGGTTTAAAAAAAAAAATTTTTTTTCCCCCCAAAGGAAATTTTTCCCCCCCAAATTTCCCCCAATTTAACCCCCCAAACCCCCCCCAAAAACAAAAAAAACAAAACATTTCCCCCCCAAAAAACCCCCCAAAATTTAAATCCCCCCAAAACCAACCCCTCCCCCCAAAAAAAAAAAAACCCAAAAAAAAAAAATTCCCCTTTTTAAAAAAAAAAAAAAAAAAAAAAAAAGGGGAAAAAAGGGGGAAAAAAAAAAAAAAAGGGGAAGGGGGGGAAAAAAAAAAAAAAAAAGGGGGAAAAGAGACAAAAAGGGGGGAAAAGGGAAAAAAAAAGGGGAGAGAAAAAGGGGGGGAAAAAAAAAAGGGGGGGGAAAGGGGGGGAAAGGGAAGCCAAAAAAAAAAACCCCCCCCAAAAACAAAACCCCCCCAAAAAAAAAAAAAAACCCCCCCAAAAAGAAAAAAAAAAAGGGGGGGGGGGAAAAAAAAAATTTTTTTGGGGGGGAAAAAAAAAAAAAAACCCCCCGGGGAAAAAAAGGGAAAGGGGGGGCCCCCCAAAACCCAGAAAAAATTAAAAAAAGGGGGCAAAAATTTTTTTTTTTTTCCCCCCCCGGCCCTTCCCCCCCCCAAAAAAATTTTTTTTTTTACCCAAAAAAAAGGCCTTTTTTCCCCCAAAAATTTTTTTAAAAAAAACCAAAAAAATTTTTTTTTTTAAAAATTTTTTTTCCCCTTAAAAATAAAAATTTTTTTCCCCCTTTCCCCTCCCCCCCCAACCCCCCCCCCAAACCCGGGTTTTTCCCCCCCTTTTCCCCCCCCAAAAATTTTAAAAAAAAAAATTTTTTTTAAAATTTATTTTTTTTTTTAAATTTTTTTAAAATTTTTTTTTTTTTCCCCCCCCCCTTTTAACCAACCCCCAAAAAAAAAAAACCCCCCCTTTTTTTTAAAGGGGTTTGAAAGGGGAAAAGGGGTTTTTTCTTTTTTCCCCCCTTTTTTTCCCCTTTTTTTTCCCCCCTTTTCCCCCTTTCCTTCCCCCCCCCCTTTCCCCTTTCCCCCTTCCCCCCCCCCCCTTTTTTTTTTTTTTTTTTTCCCCCCCCCTTTTTCTTTTTTTTTAAAAAATTTTTTATTTTTTTTAAAAGGGAAAAAAAAAATTTTTTTTTTTTTAAAATTTTAAAAAAATTTTTAAAAAACCCCCCTGTTTTTTTTAAAAATTTTTTTTTAAAAAAGGGGGGAAAAAAAGGGGGTTTTTAAAAAAAAAAAAATTTTTTTAGGGGGCCTTTCCCCCCCCAAAGAAAAAAAATTTTGGGGGGGAAATTTTTTTCCCTTTTTTTTTGGGTGGCCCCCCCCCAAAAAAGGGCCTTTTTTTTTTTCCCGGGTTTTTGGGGGGTTTTTTCCCCCTTTTTTTTCCCCCCCCCCCCCCCCCTTTTTTTTCCCCCCCTTTTTTTTTGGGAAAATTTTTTTGGGATTTTTTTAAACCCGGGAAAACCCCCCGGGGGCCCGGAGGGGGAAATTTTTTTAAAAGGGGGGGGGGGGAAAGGGGGGTTTGGGGGGGAAAAAAAAGGGGGGAAAAAAGGGGGGAAAAAAAAAGGGGGGGCCCCAAAAAAAACCCAAAGGAAAATTGGGGGGGGGAAAAATTTCCCAAAAAAAAGGGGAAAAAAAAAAAAAAAAAAAAAAAGGGGGGGGAAAATTTTTTAAAAAAAAAAAATTTTTTTTTTAAAACCCCCCAAAAAAAAAATTAAAACCCCCCCTTTTTTGGGAAAAATTTTTTTTTTTAAAAAAAAAAAAAAAGGGGGGGCCCCCCAAAAAGGGAAAAAAAATTTTTAAAAAAGAAAAAAGGGAAAAAAAAAAAGGGAGAAGAAAAAATGGTTGGGGTTTGGAAAAAAGTTAAAAAAATTTAAAAAAAGGGGGGGGAAAAAAAAAAAGGGGGGGGGGGGGGGAAAAAAAAAAGGGAAAAAAAAAAAAACCCCCCCAAAAAAAAAAAAAAAAAAAAACCCAAAAAAATTTAAAAAACCCCCCTTTTTTTAAAACCCCTTTTTTTTTTTGGGGCCCCCTTTTTTAAAATTTTTTTTTTTTTTTTTTGGGAAAAACCCGGGTTTTTTTTTTAAAAAAAAAAAAAAAATTTTTTTTTTGGGGGGTTTTTTTTTTTGGGGGGTTTTTGGTTTTAAGGGGGGGAAAAGGAAATTTTCCCCAAAAAAAAACCCTTTTTTTTTTTTTTTTTGGGAAAAAAAGGGGGGGGGGGGGAATTTTCTTTTTTTTTCCCCCCCTTTTTTTTTTTTTTCCCTTTTTGGGTTTTGGGGGGTTTTTTTTTTTTTTTTTTTTTTTTTTTTTTTTTAAAAAAAAAAAA
This sequence comes from Stramonita haemastoma, assembly GCA_030674155.1. NCBI lineage: Eukaryota > Metazoa > Mollusca > Gastropoda > Neogastropoda > Muricidae > Stramonita > Stramonita haemastoma. The sequence continues at coordinate 16,745 of JASPKP010003081.1, read as the reverse complement.
AAAAAAAAAAAAAAAAAAAAAAAAAAAAAAAAAAAAAAAAAAAAAAAAAAAAAAAAAAAAAAAAAAAAAAAAAAAAAAAAAAAAAAAAAAAAAAAAAAAATTTTTTAAAAAAAAAAAAATTTTTTTGGGGGTTTTTTTCCCTTTTTTTTTTTTTTTTTTCCTTTAAAATTTTTTTATTTTTTTGGGGGGGTTTTTTTTTTTTTTCCTTTATTTTTTTTTTTTTTTTTTCCCCCCAAAAATTTTTTTTTTTTTTTCCCCCCGGGGGGGGTTTTTTTCCCTTTTTTCTTTGTTTTCTTTTTTTTTTTAAATTTTTTTTACCCCTTTTTTTCCCCCCAAAATTTCCTTTTTTTTAATAAAAAAATTTAAAAAAAAAAAAAAAAAAAAAAAAAAAAAAAAAAAAAAAAGGGGGGGGAAAAAAAAAAAAAAAAAAAAAAAATTTAAAAAGGAAAACAAAAAAACCCCCGGGGGGGGTTTTTTAATTTTTTTTGGGGGGGAAAAATTTTAAAAAGGGAGGGAAAAAAAAAATTTTTCCCCCGGGGCCCCCCGGGGGGGGGGGTTTTTTTTCTTTTTTAAAAAAAAAACCCCCCCCAAAAAGTTTGGGTTTTTTTTTTCCCCCAAAATTTAAAAATTTTCCGGGGGGGAAAAAAAAATTTTAAAAAAAACAAAAAAAAAAAAAATTTTAAAAAAAATTTTTTTTTTAAAAGGGTTTTTTTAAAAAAACCCTTTATTTTTTTTAAAAAAATTTTTTTGGGGCCCTTTTTGGGGGGGCCCCTTTTTAAAAAAAACCCCCCCTTTTTTTGGGGTTTTAAAAAAAATTTTTTGGGGGGGGGGGGGGAAAAAAAAGGGGGAAACCCTTAATTTTTTTATTTCCCCCGGGGAAAAAATTTTTTAAAAAGGGGCTTTTTTTTTTTTAAAACCCAAAAAATTTTTCCCCCCCCCAAAAACCCCCAAAAAAGGGGAAAGGGGTTAATAAAAGGGCCGGGGCCCCCTTTTTTTAAAAAAAAAAAAAGGGGGGGGAACCCCCGGGGGTTTTAAAACCGGGGAAAAAACCCACAAAACGAAAAAAAAAAAAAAGAAAAAAAAAGAATTAAAAAAAGGGGGAAAAAAAAGGAAAATTTAAAATTGGGGAAAATTTAAAAAAAAAAATTTTAAAAAAAAAAAAAAAAAAAAAAAAAAAAAAGGGGGGGAAAAAAAAAATTTTTTTAAAAGAAAAAAAAAAAAAAAGAAAAAAAAAAAAACCCCAAAAAAAAAAAAAAAAAAAATTTTTTTGGGGGAAAAAAAAAAAAAAAGGGTTTTGGAAAAAAAAAATAAAAAAAAAAAGGAAAAAAAAAAAAAGGAAAAAAAAAACCCAAAAAAAAAAAACTTTTTTTTTTTTTTTTTTCCCCCCAAGCCCCGGGGGGTTTTGAAACCCCAAAAATTTTTTTTAAAAAAAATTTTTTGGGAAAAATTTTTTTTTAAAAAAAAAAAAACCCCTTTTTTTTTTAAAAAAAATTTTAAAAAGGGGGGGGGGGGGGAAAAAAAAAAGGGGGAAGAAAAAGGGGGGGAAAAAAACCCTTTTTTGGGAGAAAAGGGGGAGGGGAAAGGGGGGGAAAAAAGGAAAAAAAGGGGGGGGGGGAAAAGGGGGGGGAAAAGGGGAAAAAAAAAAGGGGGCCCCGGGGGGGGGGGTTTTAAACCCAAAAATTTTTTTTTAAAAAATTTTGGGAAAAAAAAAAAAATTTTTTTCCCCTTTTGGGGAAAAGGGAATTTTTAAAAAAAATTTTTTAAAAAAAAATTTTTTTTGGGTTTTAAAAAAAATTTTTTAAAAATTTTTGGGGGTTTTTTTAAAAATTTTTAAAAAACCCAAAATTTTTTTTAAATTTTTGAAAAAAAATTTTTTTTTTTTTTTTTTTTAAAAATTTTTTTTAAATTTTTTTTTTGGGGGGTTTTTTTTTTTTTTTTTGTTTTTTTTTTGGGGGGAAAAAAAAAAAAAAAAAAAAACCCCCCCCCAAAAAAAAACCCAAAAAAAAACCCCCCAAAAACAAAAAAAAAAGGGGAAAAAAGAAAAAAAAAAACCCAAAAAAAAAAAAAGGGGGGAAAAAAATTTTTAAAAAAAAAAATTTAAAAAAAATTTTGATGAAAATATTTTTTAAAAAATTTTTTAATATTTTTTAAAAATTTTAAAAAAAAAAAAAATTTTAAAAAAATAAAAATTTATATATTTTAAAAAAAAAAAAAAAAAAAAATTTTTTTTTTTAAAAAATTTTATGGGCTGACAGAGATGCAAAAAAGGGGGCAAGACATTAAATGGGATCGATAGAACTGCATGTTCCCTTATCTATACAGAGAAGATACCGTATATAGAGCAGACATCATGGGGATAAGTTAAAGAATCTGTCAATACAAGGGACGGTCTTAAAGAGGTCGTCTAACACCTTGCCCCATATTTCTTTTAAATAAGGCTCCTTTTCAAAAGATTTAAGTTTTCTAAACCATAAAAATGGGTTAGTTTTCATTATAATTTAGAATGAAATTAAATTGCATTCCTTACCAAATTTTGCAAAAATGTCGATGTCTATGTGAATAAGAGATTTCCACTCAAATCAAATTTGAGTGCCCAATTCAAAAACCCATTTTTTGCCTGCATTTTCTGAGCAGCTCTCTGGAAAATGTATTTGAAAATTCAAAGTAGCCTTTGCCATAGTTGGATGTTTCTACTGCAACAGCCCACTTGAACATTTACAGTAGTTACATTTATATTGTTCAATTGTTCCAACTTTGTTGATTTAAATTTTTGCTCCTGGTTTTAAGAGTATTGTTTTGTTTTTGTGTTTTTTGTTTGTTTGCTGTTGTTTTTTTTGAAGGTACAAAAACACCACCATTAATGCTATCTTATAATGTTTTCTCATTTCACCCCCTTCCACTCACTTCCATAAACTTCCATTACACCTTATCCACTTCATCTTGTCTAATATCACTTAGAGTGAACAGACGTTAAATTGAAGACAACAACAACAACCAACACACGCACACACACACATTATATAATAGAGAGAGAGCGATAGATATAGAATAGATATAGATATATATTTAGATATATGTATATGAAAAAGTGATGTAAATATATTATATATAATATAATTATAAATTATATAAATTTATATATAATTTATATAAAAATTATATATAAAAATAAATATATATAATATAAATATATATATATATATAAATATATATATATATATATATATATATATATATATATATATTGTTGCTTTCCTTTACTGTGGATTCACGAAGTCGTAGATTGAATCCTGGTAATGCCATCTGGTAAAGAAAAGGTAGGAATTTTTAAATCCTTTGGTTCAGAAGTGGATTTTTATATATATAAATTTTATAGATATATATTATATATATATTATATATATATATATATATATATAAATATATATATATATATTGTTTTTTGTATGCCACTTAAAGTCACGACAGAGGGATTTCTCTGCGTGGGATCCGGATGCCTTCCCGGAGATACCCCTTTACTACAAGAGCACGCAACCCCATTTTTTCCTTTTCTTTTCCTGGCTCATGTTTATTTGTTTCTCTTAAATTAAAGTGCGGGCCCTGATCATAGCCTTGATTATCTTGGTTTATGTATGGATTCAATTTATCAAATGACGTTTTAACGTCTTGTACGTAATACCACGGTTCGGGGGGTTTATGGAAACAACGAACTTACCCAGCATGCATCCATTTTCCGGGACCGGGTGGCTCTACCAGGCTTAACTGTTCCAAGGTAAAGCTGAAGTTCTGACAACAGAGTGTGATTCCCTTTACCTGTAGGGAGAAGGTGGGTCACATCCTGTGAAGTGGCAGGATATCTCAAATCAAAGCCCTCGCTGCTCTATCTTCTTTTGACGCCCCTCTTTCCCCATTTGGAATGGGTTGACTGGAGGGCGAATTAAAAACAACCTTTCATCCGGCAGGGTTAGGTAAAACCTTTACATAGAAAGGAACGGGAGATTTCTGTTAAATTTGAAAGGGGTTTTTTTTTCTTACCTTTTTTTTTTTTTTTTTTTTTGTTCTTGTTCTTTGGGTTGGGTTTTTTTGTTTGTTGTTTGTTTGCTGTTGGGGACGGGATAGCTCAGGGGTCAGAGCGCCGCTTTCCCCCCAGCCAAATTAAGCAGCGTCGAGCTGGTTGCCAATTTGGATGGGTTTATCGTTGCGCGCCTTGGGTACAGTACAGTTCCCCCATTCACCCAGCTGTAAATGGGGGCCTTTCCCTCTTTAGGGTCAAGGAAGGTTAAAGCAGCGGGGTGGGAGAGGAGATGGGTGCCCCCCCTTAACCATGCTGGCCCCTAACAAAGCTGAGGTCTAACGCCTCGCTCCCCCCCCGGACACACAGTTATGGGACACCTTACCTTTTTTTTAACTTTTTGTTTTTTGATTTTTTTGGTGGGGGGGGGTTCTCAACAAAGACTATGAAAAACTAGAATTGTTATTGAAACACTTTAAAGAAAACTTGCAACGCACAAGTTCATTTCATATAGCTATGCTACCTCATATTGAAAAAATGCGTTTACCTTTTTGTAAATAAACGAATCCAAGTAAAAAAAAATTGGAGAAGAATTTAAACTTTAACCCAAAATACAGAAAATAAAAGACAAACTTGGGAGTGACCCCCAACAGTTGGTAAAACAGAAATAAAAACTCTTTGGCATGTGAAAATTCACATTAGACTTGCATCTTACCGACAATGCAAACAATGCGCTGAGCGGAGTAACAAATGATATTTCTGTAGCAGAAAGGAAGTTTTATTGGGGAAAATCTCTCCTAAAGTCAACCTCCTATCCACAATAATCCCCGTAAGTCTGGGCCACGTGGGGGCACCCCTTGAAGACTTGAACAACCCGTTCCCTCCATTTCACTCTCCGTTCTGCCTAAAAGCTCAGGGTTTTGTTTGAGATTCTAGCCTGTCCAATCGCTGATGGTTGTCCCCCATCTCTCTACTTAGTCCTGCATCTTTTTGTTCCTTCCCACCATTCAGCTAACCAAGTAAAAAAAAATACAGAAAAAAAAACACGATTACATATCCGTTACTCTGACCCTTCAAGTATCCGTGTGATAAATTTTGAAGATAGAAATCAACATTTGATTCTAAATCTGTTTGCTGTTAAACTTTACTATCAGAGAATACATTCGATCTTGGTTGGTGTGTATTTTGTTTTGTTTTGTTTTGGGGGGGTTTGGTTTGAGAGTGGGAGGGGAGGGGGGACGAAGAGGGACTAACTGAAAAGTGTTCCTTTCATAATAGAAAAGAAACAAACTAAAGTAAAAAAAAAAAACGAAATATATTCCATTTTAAAAATAGAAATGCACATAACATTTTTGTTGAAATGGAAATATTTCAAACTTTATTTCAGATTGACGGTTATAAATCATAGCTCTTAGGGTTTTCCCTTGGCCTCGTTTGCCCAGAGGAACTAGCAAGCTGTGGAAATCCTATTTTTGTCTTGGACAGCCGTCTTTATATAACCTTTTGATCCTTCATTTTCTGTCCTCTGTTTCTCTGTCTGTGCGCTGGTACGGTCTGTCTAATGCTGACTCTGTCTGTCTTTCTGTTCCTCTGTCTTTATATCTGTCCGATTGTCACTCTGTCTGTTTGTCTATCTGTCTTTCTGTCTGTTTGTCCGTCTCTCTGTCTCTGTCTGTTGGTCTCTCTGTCTGATACTGTCCTGTCTGTCTGTCTGTCTGTCTGTCTGTATGTATGTAATGTATGTCTCACATTCTCTCTCTCTCCTCTCTCTCTCTCTCTGTATCGTCTCACACTTCTCTCTCTCTCACCTCTCTGATGAGACTTTAAACCGAGGGCCCCGTTGCTAACGCACGCAGAACAATCTTGCCGCACACGATAAATCCTATTCCGCTTTCGTAAGAGTAGCCATCGAGTGCCGTTGGGAACAGATGACTTTTACCAAACTCGCATACACACGGTGGACTGGATGAAAAAAAAGCACAAGAGTGCTTATCCCATTATCCTCGATATAAAATAATGAATCAAATCAAATCAAATCAAATCAAATCAATCTCTCTCTCTCCTTCTCTCTCTCCCTCTCTCTCTCTCTCTTCTCCTACTCTCCTCTCTCGTCTCTCTCTCTCTCGATCTCACCTTCAACTCTCTCTCTCTCTCTCCCTCTCCTCTCTCTCCTCTCTCTCATTCTCTCTCCTCCGTCGTCCATCTTCTCTCTCACCTCTCTCTCTTTCTCACACACACACAAACTACTTCACCAGATCCTATTTTATCCTTATCCAGGTAATTTTGAAATACCAAAGCAAGAAAAGAAGCAGCATATCAGAGTATTCTTATCTATACAGATTTTCACAGAAAATCGAACAGACACACAGATAAACACATGAGAAAACACACACACGCGCACAACGCACGCGCTCACAACGCAGATCGCATGCACGCACCACACACACGCACGCACACACACACACACACACACACTCAGTCACTCACACATACACATGGATTGAGAAAAAAAGCAAATCAAATGCTTATTCAATGTATTATCTGTAAATAAAAAAATTTTGATTTGAATATTGATTTCACACACACAACACAACACACACACCACACACCACCACACCCACACACACACACACACACACACACACACCAACGCAAACACACACACACATACACACCTAAACACACACACAAACCACCACACATACATACACACACACATGAACACACACACACACACTCGTGCGCGAGCGCGTGCGTGCGCAGAGGTTATTCACCAGCTTTCAAATATCCAAGAAGGGAGGCATTAAAAAACAATCCATCTCGTTCTCAGATACGACGGCTAATAGCAGAACTTGAGGTAAAGTTCACCCGGTTCATGAGAGGAGAAAAGAGTGAAGGTTTTACCTTTTTTTTCAATCATATTTTTTAGTAATCGATGTTTTGGCTTCAGATGAAAAATAAGTCTACGTACAATATTCCACTGCCTAAATTCTTGATTTCATCGGTGTGTGTGTGGGTTTGTGTGTGTGTGTGTGTGTGGGTGTGTGTGTGTGTGTGTGGTGTGTGAGTGTGTGAGTGTGATGAGTGTGTGTGTAGCTTGCATAGCAATAACGAAATTAACAACAATCTTGATAAAACATGGTGACCTACCCAGCATCCCCATTACAGTCGAAAGATATATAATACTAAGCACCCAAGTGACTGTAGATTTGAAGTTCAGACAAACCCACAAAAAAGTAAAACCAAACCCACACGAACCCACAAAATTCAAACAAACTCACAAAAGTTCAAACATACCCTACAAAAGTCTAACAGTCCTACAAAAATCAAACACCTCAAAGTTAACAGACCCACAATAGTCAAACAGAGCACAAAAGTCAACAGACCCGGACCTAAAGTTCAGCAGATCGACCGCCAAAATCAGCAACCCACAAAATCAAACAGACTCACAAAAGACAACGGACCCACTCAAGTCAACAGACCCACAATAGGTGAAGTAGACAAACTACACAAAAGACCGCACAAAACGCTTCGCCAAAAACAAACCTACAAAAAGTTTTACAATCACACTGAACGTACAAGTTAACTTGCAAAAGCTAAACCCTACAATACCCTCTAGGAAAGTCTTGTTCAGTCTCTGACCTGTATGAGCTATACTGGGATGCATCAACGCTTAGAGACTCCATGACAATGTCATTGCTGCGCTCTAAAACATCAACAAGAGAAAAACCAAACTTTATTCTATGTATACTGTGGTCAAAACTGATACTCAATAAAAAAAAAAATAAATAAACCTACGTTTGTCAGGATACATACTTGACTACCTATTTACCGCCGTTCTGACTTTGAACCTGTCGAAAGCCAGTATAACTAAGAGAAAACTAATATATATATATATACATATATTATATCGATTAGTTTTCTCTTAATGTTAACTTGCTTTCTGACATGTTAAAGTCAGAACCGTCGGTAAATAGGTAGTCAAGTATGTCTCTACTGCAACGTAGGTTTATTATTATTTTTTTTAAATGAGTAACAGTTTTACCACAGTAACTACATAGAAAACGTTGGTTTTTTCACTTTTGATTTTGTAGAGGGGCAGCAAATGACAATGTCATGGAAAACTCTAAGCGTAGATGCATCCCAGTTTTAGCTCATACAGGCAGAGACTGAACACGCCCTTTCCTAGAGGGTATTGTAGGGTTTTAGCTTTTGCAAGTTAACTTGAACTTTCATGTGATTGTAAAACCCTTTTGTAGGTTTTTTTTGGCGTTTGGTGCGCGTTTTTAGTTTGTCTACTTCACCTATGTGGGTCTGTTGACTTGAGTGGGTCCGTGAACTTTTGTGAGTCGTTTGACTTTTGTGGTCTGCTGACTTTTGTCGATCTGCTGACTTTTTGGGGGTCTTTTGACTTTTGTGCTCGTTTGACTTTTTGGGGTCTGTTAACTTTGCAGGCCCTGTTTGATTTTTGTAGGCTGTTTAGACATTTTTGTAGTATGTTTGACTTTTGTGAGTCTGTTTGAATTTTGTGGGTCTTTGTGGTTTGTTTTACTTTTTTGTGGGTTTGCTTGACTTCAAATCTACCAGTCACTTGGTTTTAGTATAATATAACTATCGCTGTAATGGGATGCTGGGTAGTCACCACTGTTATTATCAATATTGTTGTTAATATCGTTATTGCTATGCAAGCACACAACACACACACACACAACACACACACACACAACACACACAACACACACACAACACACCACACACACACACCACACAACACACACACCAGCACACACAGATGAATACAAGATTTAGGCAGAGAATAATGTTCGTTATTATAATACAACTGAAGCCAAAACATCGAATACAAAATATGATTTGAAAAAAAGGTAAAACCTTCACTCTTTTCTCCTCTCATGAACCGGTGCACTTTACCTCAAGTCTGCTTTTAGCCGCGTATCTGAGAACGAGATGGATTGTTTTTTAATGCCTCCCTTCTGGAATTTGAAAGTGTGAATACCTCTGCGCACGCACGCGCTCGCGCACGAGTGTGTGTGTGTGTGTGTTCAAGTGTGTGTGTGTATGTATGTGTGTGTTTTGTGTGTGGTGTTTAGTGTGTATGTGTGTTGTGTTTGCGTGTGTGTGTGTGTGTGTGTGGGTGTGTGTGGTGGTGTGTGTGTGTGTGTGGTGGTGTGTGTGTGTGTGTGAAATCAAATCAAATCAAATTTTTTTATTTACAGATAATACATGAATAAGCATTGATTTGCTTTTTTTCATCAATCCATGTGTATGTGTGAGTGTGTGTGTGGGTGTGTGTGTTGTGTGGGCGTGCGTGTGTGTGTGTGCGTGCATGCGGCGTGTGAGCGTGCGTGTGCGCGTGTGTGTGTATTCTCATGTGTTTATCTGTGTTGTCTGTTCGCATTTTCTGTGAAATCAGTATAGATAAGACTACTCTGATATGCTGCTTCTATTTTGCTTTGGTATTTCAAATTACCTGGATAAGGATAAATAGGATCTGTGAAGTAAGTGTGTGTGTGTGTGAGAAAGAGAGAGAAGAGAGAGAGAGGAGAGAGAGAGAGAGAGAGAAGAGAGAGGAAGAGAGAAGAGAGAGAGAGAGAGAGAGATGAGAGAGAGAGAGAGAGAGAGGAGAGAGAGAGTAGATTTGTTTTGATTTGATTTGATTTGATTGATTCATTTCTTTTATATCGAGGATAATGGGATAAGCACTCTGGTGCTTTTTTACATCCATCCCCGTGTGTATGCAGTTTGGTAAATGTCATCTGTTCCCACCGGCACACGATGGCCTACTCTTACGAAAAGCGGAATAGGATTTATCGTGTGCGCAAGATGTTCTGCGTGCGTTAGCACACGGGCCTCGGTTTAAAGTCTCATCAGAGAGAGAGAGAGAGAGAGAGAGAGCAGAGAGAGAGGAGAGAGAGGAGAGAGAGAGAGACATACATACAACATACCTCACAACAGACAGACGACAGACAAAACAGACAGACAACAGAGAAGACGCAAACAGACAGAGACAGAGAGAACGGACAAACAGACAGAAAGACAGATAGACAAACAGACAGAGAGACAAACGGACAGAAGTACAGACCAGAGGAACGAAAGACAGACAGAGACAGCAATAGACAGACCGTACCAGCGCACAGACAGAGAAACAGACGGACAGAACATGAAGGACAAAAGTTATATAAAGACGGCGTCCAAAGACAAAAATAGGATTTCCACAGCTTGCTAGTCCTCTGGGGCAAACGAGGCCAAGGAAACCCTAAGAGCTATGATTAATAACCGTCAATCTGAAATAAAGTTTTGAAATAATTTCCATTTCAACAAAATGTTATGTGCATTCTATTTTAAATGGAATATATTTCGTTTTTTTTTTTTACTATAGTTTGTTTCTTTCTAATATCAACGGAAACTTTTCAGTAGTCCCTCTTCGTCCCCCTCCCCTCCCACTCTCAAACCAACCCCCCAAAACAAAACAAAACAAAACAAACCAACCCAAGACGAAGTATTCTCTGCTGTAAAGTTTAACAGCAAACAGATTTAGAAACAAATGTTGATTTCTATTTCAAATTTCACACACGGAACATGAAGGTCAGAGTAACGATAATGTAATGTGTTTTTTTTCTGTATTTTTTTAACTTGGTTAGGCTGAATTGTGGGAGGAACAAAAAGAGGCAGCCTAGAAGAGAATGGGAGGACAACATCAGCGATTGGACAAGGCTAGAACTCAACAAAACCCTGAGCTTTAGGCAGAACGGAGAGAGAAATGGAGGGAACGGGTTGTCAAGTCTTCAGGGGTGCCCCCACGGTGGCCAGACTACGGAATAGATAGAGATAGAGGTTGACTTTAGGAAGAGATTCTCCCTCAATAAAAAATCCCTTTCTGCTACAGAAATATCATTTGTACTCCGCTCAGAGCATTGTTTGCATGTCGGTAAGATGCAAGTCTAATGTGTATTTTCACATGCAAAGAGTTTTTATTTCTTTTACCAACTGTAGTGGGTCACTAGCCTCTGTCACGGATTAACTAAGATTAAACCGAGAGGCCAGTTAAGATTGTTTTAACAGTAAAGTGTGTTCTGAAACACTCAAACCATCCAATACTCACTGCTTGACTTCCAATTCCAATTCCGCTTTCTTGGCCATTTTGTGCCTTTTTTTTTCCCCAGAAATACTTAAAAGAGAACAATTCTCACCCACGCAGAAGTCGCATGCGCTGGGCCTGACTTGTCAGGGGCTTAAACGGCAGTGCAACCCATTTTCGCTCATGTCTGAGCGTTGGACGAAGAAAACGTTGATAAAACTCTGGGATCAATAGTATTGCTGTTATAGATGAACAGTATTTTCTGAACAAAGCCTTTTCTCCCAAGTTTTGTCTTTTTATTTTCTGTATTTTTGGTTAAAGTTTGATTCATTCTCCAGCTTTTTTATACTCTGGAATTCGTGTTATTTACACAAAGGTAAACGCATGTTTCAATATCAGGTAGCATAGCTATATGAAATGAACTTGTTGCAGTTGCAAGTTTTCTTTAAAGTGTTTCAATAACAATATCTAGAGTTTCATAGTCTTTGTTGTAGCAACCCCCCCCACCAAAAAATAACAATAAACAAAAAGTTAAAAAGGTAAAGGTGTCCCATAACCTGTGTGTCCGCAGGGGAGCGAGGCGTCAGAGACCTCAGCTTCGTTAGGGCCAGCATGTTAAGGGTGGCACCCATCTCCTCTCCCTCGCTGCTTAACCTTCCTTGACCCTAAAGAGGGTAGGTACCCATTTTACAGCTGGGGGAACTGGGGGAACTGTACTGTAGCCAAGGCGCGCAAACGATCACCCATCCAAATTTGGCAACCACGCTCGACGCTGCTTAATTGGCTGGGGGAAAGCGAGCGCTCTGACCACGAGCTATCCCCTCCCCAACAGCAAACAAACAAACAAACAAAAATAAACCCAACCCAAAGAACAAGAACAAAAAAAAAAAAAAAAAAAAGGTAAGAAAAAACCCCTTCAAATCAACAGAAATCTCCCGTTCCTTTCTATGTAAAGGTTCACCTAACATGCGGATGAAAGGTTGTATTTTAATTCGCCCTCCACGTCAACTATTCCAAATGAATGAGGAGTCAAATGAAGATAGAGCAGCGAGGGCTTTGATGTTGAGATATCCTGCCACTTCACAGGATGTGACCCACTTCTCCCTACAGGTAAAGGGAATCACAACTCTGTTGTCAGAACTTCAGCTTTACCTTGGAACAGTTAAGCCTGGTAGAGCCCATCCCGGTCCAGAACTGTATGCATGCTGGGTAAGTTCGTGTTTCCATAACCCACCGAACCGTGGTATTACGTACAAGACGTTATACGTCATTTGATATTCTGAATCCATACATACACCAAGAAAAATTTAAGGCATGATCAGGCCTGCACTTTAAGTCAAGAGAAACAAATACACATGCAGCCAGGAAAAGAAAAGAAAAATGTGGGTTGCGCTGCTCTTGTAGTAACAGGCTATCTCCGGGAGGGCATCCCGGATCCCACGCAGAGAAATCCCTGTCGTGACTTTAAGTGGCATACAAATACAAATATAAATATATATATATATATATATAATATATAATATATATATATAATATAAATATTATATATATATATAAATATATATATAAAAGTCCCCTCTGAACCAAAGGATCTTAAAAATTTCCCACCTTTACTTTACCAGATGGCATTACCAGGATCAATCCTACGACTTCGTGAATCCACAGTAATGGAAAGCAACAATAATATATATATATATTATATATATATATATAATTATAATATATATATATTTATATATATATATATTATAATATAATATATATAATTATATATAATTATATATATAATTATATATAATTAAATATATATATAATATACATACAATATACATATACATATATCTATATATAATATCTATATCTATATCTATATCTATCTCTCTCTCTCTATCTATATATGTGTGTGTGTGCGTGTGTTGTTGTTGTTGTTGTTTCTTCAATTTAACGTCTGTTCACTCTAAGTGATATTAGACAAGAGAAGTGGAAAAGTGAATGGAAGTTATGGAAGTGAGTGGAAGGGGTGAAAAGAGAAAACATTAAAGATAGCATTAATGGTGGTGTTTTTTGTACCTTCAAAAAAAACAACAGCAAACAACAAAAAAAACACAAAAAACAACAACAATACTCTTAAAACCAGGAGCAAAATTTAAACTCAACAAGTAGGAACAATTAACAATAATAATGTAACTACAGTAAATGTTCAAGTGGGCTGTGCAGTAAACATCCAACTATGGCAAAGGCTAACTTTGAATTTTCAAATACATTTTCCAAGACTGCTCAGAAAATGCAGGCAAAAATGGTTTTAGAATTGGGCACCAAATATGATATGAGTGTGAAATATTATCTCCACATAGACATCGACATTTTGCAAAATTTGGTAAGGAATGCATTTAATTTCATTCTAAAATATAATGAACTAACCCTTTTTATGGTTAGAAAACTTAAATCTTTTTGAAAAGGAGCCATATTAAAAGAAATATGGGCAGTAGTTAGACGACTCTTTAAAGACCGTCCCTTGAATGACCAATTCTTTTAACTTACCCCATATGTCTGCTCTAATATACGGTATCTCTCCTGTATGATAAGGGAACATGCAGTTCTATCGATCCCATTTCATGTCTTGCCCCTTTTTTGCAACTCTGTCACCCACTCATTTGAAAAAATCCAACATGAGAAGGTATCCAACAAAATGAAACAGGGATACCTCTTAAACTTAGGAGGTGTATGACATGGTTAATTTCAAAAATAATTGTAAAACTTTCTTAAAATTTGGGGATTTCAGAGCATACAGTACCGACTTCGAGTCAACACAAAGTAAGATCTGAAAGAAGAAGCATGGAAATCAAGAAGAATATAGTTTATGAGCCATAAGAATTGCAATAAGTTCAGCTTGTAAATATTGAACGATGTTTACCAAGATAATATGATTTTTCTATTTTAAGCGCTTGGTATGACAAATGCAGAGCCTGTGTTATGATTTTCTAAAACTGATCCCATCGTATAAACTTTTAAGTAGTCAGTGATACTTATTTTCAATATGGGACCGGACATCTGCAACCATGACGTTTTGATTTTCGTTCTTTTTTTCATCAGTATAATCTATATCAAAACCTGCTTTATTCATCTCCCATGATGGACATGGTAGCACTCTTTTTGTGTTTCTAAGTTTATTGATTAAGTTCAGATTTTTTAAAAAGTTCTGATACGTAAGTGCCAATAGGCCTTTAAACATGAAATATGTTTAGCCCTTTTTGGAAAGTTCGTTTCTTGCTTGAATCTTTAATTCACTTGAGGCAAAATTTTCGTTATTAGTGCTCCGTAACACATATTTGGCGCATGAAAGTTGTCGGTAATCAGCTAGGGAAGTTCCCCAATTTCTTTATAAGTTCCTATGGTGGATTGCCATGGAATGGTACCCCAAGTGCAAGTTTGTATGCCTTACAATCTATACTTTGGAGTTTTTTAAGTAAGTAATTGGGAGCACTGAAAAAGACTTCTTGGCCATATGATAATTTGGAACGTACAAGTGACATAGACAAGCATTTTAGAGTGAAGATATCTTGTCCCCAGGATTGTCTACTAACCATTTTAAGAAAATTAATGCATTTCCTTGCTTTTGTAGAATGTATTCAATATGAGCATTCCAAGTTAATTTTGATGTAAGCTGAATGCCTAAAAATTTGACGGTAATTTTATACTGGATTGCCTCCCTCCAATCCTAAACTGTGGCAATGTCTCTAGATCGTTTGCCATTGTTAAAAAGCATAATGTGCGTTTTTTCTGTCGACAATGTCAGACCATTTTCAAAAATATATTTATGTAAATTATCTAGCTCTTTTTGATATACTTTTTTGATATAATTTATCATCCTCTTTGTTGTAGTGCGCTTCATAGTGACATTCATCCATATACATATATCGTCAGCATATTGTACTAGAACGACATCTTTAGACAGTTTTGTGGGTAAATCATATAACAGTATATTAAACAGAAAGGGGCTATTACAGAACCCTGTGGCAAACCCATATGTAATGACCTAAAGTTTTGAATATGCATTCCCTACTCTTACTTGCATACTTCTGTTGCATAAAAAACTTTTGATATAATAGTAAAAATGCCCAGAAAAGCCAATAGTGCGTGTTGTGTATCTGTATATATGTGTGTGCGTTATATATATATATATATATATATTATATATATAATATATATAATATATATAAATATATATATATATATATATATATATATATATTATAAATATATATATATATATAAACCGAAGTCTGATATCCATAATGGGAAGATAACATATGCGATTAAAAGGAGAAAGTAGAGAACTAGGAGACTAAAATGCAGAGAAAAACAAAGCAATTAAAGCAGCAAATTAGCAAAGCTAACAGAGCGGAGTTCCCAATATTCTCCAAAAAGAGTAGGTACTAAGAAAGAAAGAAAAAAAAAAAAGAAAAAAATGAAAAAAAATAACGAACGAAAGAAAACAATGTAAAGGAGAAAAAAACCCCATGAAGGAATGTAGACAGAAAGTAACAGAGGCTAAAAAGAAGGAAGGGAAGGAAGAGAAAAGAACGACAGAAGAAAAAGAAAGACAGAAGCAAAGAAAGAAATCAAGAAAGAAAAAAGTAAGTAAGTAAGAAAGAAAACACGGTAAAGAAGAAAGAGGCATGAAGAAATGTAGACAAAAAGGAACAGAGGCTAAAAGACATGAAAGATGGAAGGGAAGGAAGAGAGAGAGAACGGCAGAACGAAAAGAAAAAAAACAGAAAGAAAGGAAAAGGAAAAAGAAAGAAAAGAAAGAAAGGAAAAGGAAAAAAAAAAACAAAAAAAAAAAAAAACCCGAAAAAGAACGAACGTCATGAAAGACAAACTAGGAAAACATAAACAAAACAAAACAAAAGAAATGCCATTTAAACTGAAAACTGGTAAAACATTAGCCCCCCCCCCCCCAAATCAACAACAAAAACAAACAAAAAGAGAAAGAAATCAGCAAATCTATGATTGTGTAAAAGGCGTGTCGGTTACTCCCTCGTCATGAAAACGAAACATCCACCAAAACAAAAAAATCTATTTTGCTAAACAACGTTAGGAAAACGAAGATGGGTATCCACAGGCCCTTGAAGTTGAACTCATTAGTTTGTCACTCACTGGGATCTCAGAAGATATCTATCAATGCAAGTGGGGATGCTGGGCGGTCACAATAGGTGTCCCTCCCTCCGCTGCAATGGCTTTGCACCCCTGAACCTAACATGCAGTGAAGTATCAACATTCCTGAAATTGTTGTGCTCAAAGTGTTTGGATTTCCCCATCCCTGTCTGTCTGTCTGTCTGCTGTCTGTCTGTCTGGCTGCCCATCTGTCTATCTGTCTGTCTGTTCACCCCATCTCTATCTTCCCTGTTTATCATCCTGTTTGTCTGTCTGTTCATCTGTCTATCTGATACATATCCATCCCGTTTCTATCTCTCTTTTTTCTTTGCTTGTTTGTCTGTCTGTTTGTATATCTATCTGTTTGACTAGTTGCTGTCTGTCTGCTTGTCTGTCTGTCTGTCTGTTTGTTAATGATTTACACGCCGGGATATTGTTCATTTATTTTTTACATGATTGCAGGGATTTGTCATATTTGCT
>JASPKP010003080.1:15000-20937 GCA_030674155.1 Stramonita haemastoma | reverse complement strand
GAGAGAGGGGAAAAGAGAAAGAAAGAAAGGGGGAAGAGGGAGAGGGGAGAGAGAGAGAGGGAGAGGAGAGGAGAGAGAGGAGAGAAGAGAGAGAGACTGAGAAGAGACGAGACAGAGACAGAGACAGAGACACAGAAAGACAGAGATAGAGAAAAGAGACAGAGACAGAGAGGACATGACTTTTTTTTTTTTTTTTTTAATATCGGGGGATAACAGAATAAGCAATCATGTTTTTTTTATCCGGCCCCGTGTGTATGCAGTTTTGTAAAATTTGTCATCTTTTTCCCCCCGGGCAACGAGGGCCCTTCTAAAAAGCGGAACAGGATTTAACGTGCGCGAAAGAGTTCTGCGTGCTTCGCACAGGGGGGCCTGGGTTTAAAGTTCCACCCGAAGATTTTTGGGGAGAGTGGAGTAGCCGATGTTAACCCAGGAAGAAAATTCCTCGACCGGACTCGAACCCGGGTGTCAAATTTCCAGCGCAATGTTCTGACCCTAGGCATCCGTCCCCCCCAGACAGAGACAGAGGAACAGAGAGAGATAGAGAGAGAAAACTAGACACGAGAGACACAGAGACATAGACAGACACAGAGACAGAGAGAGAGGAAATAGATAGAGATAGAGACAAAAAATGAGACACAGAGAGGAAGAGAACAGAGAGAAGAATAGAGAAAGAGATAGAAAGAAAAAGAGAAGGGCAGAGAGGACAGGGAAAACAACAGAGAGACAGAGAGAGAGACAGAGAAGACAGAGAAGAGACAGGGAGAGACAGAGAGAGAGAGAAGAGAGAAAAGGGGGCAGAAGACAGACAGACAGACAAGAGAAGGAGAGAGAGACAGAGACAGAGAGACAGAGACATAGGACAGAGAGACATAGACAAGATTGACAAAGACAGAGGACAGAAGAGAAAGAGACAGAGACACAGAGAAAGAGACAGAGAGACAAGATAGACACAGAGAGAGACAGACAGCAGTACAGACGACAACAGAGAAAGAGAGAGAGCAGACCGATTTGCAATTAGCGTGGTTGCCAGAACAATGATGAAAATGAGAGGCTGACTTTGTCCATTCATTGAGCGACCTGACGCTAACCCGCTACAGGCTAGCTGGATGATGCTAAGAGGAATGAATGACGACCCCCTCCTCCCAACTCCCCCTCCTTCCCTCCTGTCTCCCCCCTCCCCCCTCCCCCTCCCCTCTCCCCCCCTATCTTCTCCCCCGCTCGCTCCCCTGCTCACCCCCATCATCATCCCTCTCTGTCGCACTGAAAACCCAGCGTCTGATAGTTTATTGCTCGTTAATTAATTAGATGAACATAGGTGTCTGTGCACATCGTTAGGTTGTTTGTGTAAGGAGACAAGGAAAATTGATATATAAATAAAATAAATAAATGTGACGGGAGAAATTAACTGCAGCACTAATTAGTAAAGACCAAAAAATCTTGAAAAAGATATTGGAGGAATCGAACTGAACAACGAAGAGCTTCATTAAGGATAAAGTTTATTTCTAGCTTTCGGCGGGACGCTATAGCCGAATGGTTAACATCGTTCAGAATTCAATCCTAATGGGTTCATGAAGTCGTAGGTTCAGATCTCGGCTGCGTCTGGTGAATTCACCTTCACCTTTACCTTCACCTGTCCCGTAGTCCTGTGGACCGTGGGGGGCACAACTGAAGATTTTGTAACCAGCTTCCTCCACTCCCCACGGTTCTCCGCCCTCCGTAGTAGGTCGTTCCACCACCCAAGCCCTGGTGAATTAAAGGGTGGGAAATTTTCTCCGATTTCCCAGATCAACTTCAAGTGCAGTCCTGCCAATACCTTAACTCCCTTCGTGTACATACTCATGTAGAAGATCAAATACGCACGTTAAAGATCCCGTCATTCATGTCAGCGTTCTGTGGATTTCGGAAACACAAATACACCCAGCATACATCCCCGAAGTCGGAATGTGGCTACCTTCATGGTAGGCAAAAAAGGTTCCGTAATCAAAATCTCACCATTTGTGAACCTCGGAGCTCTATAGCCTAGGAACTGAAAAACAAATTCTAGCTTAAAGACAGACTGGATTTGAGAGTGTGTCAGATATTGATTAGAGTTTGTTTTTCTGTTGTTTTATTTATTTGCTGTGGGGGGTTTTTTGGGGGGGTAATATTTTATCCAGAGGCAAGTGAAGTGGTTGCACTGAGCATTTTGAAATGTCGCAAAGTGGATTCACTGGGCATGTTAAGATGTCGCACGAATTTAAAATACTCTTTACCACACTTGGTTTTATCTTGTTGTTGTTTTTTTCAGGATGATCATGTGGTTTTTGAAGATACACACACATGTGCGCGCACACACACACAAACACACAAACACACACACACAAACACACACATACACACACACACACACACACACACACACACACACACACACACACACACACACACACACACACACACACACAAACACACACACACACACACACATACACACACACACACATACACAATCGAGACCGTCCATAGCTTTAAATATCTGGGAGCTTATAGTATCAGATGAAGGGTCAAAACCTGAAATTCTCTTCAGGATAGCCCAGACTATGACTACAATGACCAAACTGAAAGTCCTCTGGCACAACAAGAACATAGCTATCAGCTTCAAGATGAGACTGATGCGTTCCCTGATCATGTCCATGTTTTTGTACGCATGTGAAACATGGACCATAACAGCAAACATTGAAAGAAGGATACAGGCAATGGAGATGAGATGCTTTCGCAAAAACTCCTTGGTATATCATTCAGGGATCACATAACAAATGCAGAAGTGAAAACTAGACTCAAAAACAGACCAGCGGACCATATGAAGAACTACTGATTTCAGTGTAAAATTGCAAACTAAAGTGGTACAGGTACATCACACAAACATCTGGACTGGCCAAGACTGTCCTACAGGGAATAGTAAAAGCAGGGAGACAAAGAGGCAGACAGAGATAGTGATGGGAAGACAACATCAGAGAGTGGACTGGCCTTGAGTGGAACGATTTGCTACAGAAAGCAGAGGACCGTAGGGAGTGGAGGAAGCTGGTTGCAAAATCTTCACTGGTGCCTCCACCGCCCACGAGACTAAGGGATAGGTGAAGTGAGGTAAAGAATGTTGGGTTTTCACTGGAGTGGGGTCAGTACTGATGTTAACTCCAAGGAAAAAAAAT
Source organism: Stramonita haemastoma (assembly GCA_030674155.1). Taxonomy (NCBI): domain Eukaryota; kingdom Metazoa; phylum Mollusca; class Gastropoda; order Neogastropoda; family Muricidae; genus Stramonita; species Stramonita haemastoma. Next base: position 17,749 of record JASPKP010003080.1, on the reverse strand, counting down.
CCCCTTGAACACGCCTCTCAGAGGTGGCTTGAACCCAGGTTCGATCCCGGGCCGTCAAATCATGAGCGCAACGTGTTCTAACCACTAGGCTATACCACCTCCCGAATGTATTGATACTATCTATTTATTTGTTTTTATTTTTATTCATTTATTTATTCTTTTATATCGAGGTTAATGGGATAAGCATTCACGTGCTTTTTTACATCCAGTACCTGTGTGTATGCAGTTTTGTAAATGTCATCTGTTCCCACCGGCACACGATGTCCTACTCTTACAAAAAGCGGAACAGGACTTAACGTGTGCGGGAGACGTTCTGGGTGCGTTCGCACACGGGGCCTCGGTATATAGTCTCATCTGAAGGACTTTTGAGGAGAGTGGAGTCAGCACTGATGTTAACTCTAGAGAAAAAAATCCCCTCGAACGAGAACCGAACCCTGGTCGTCAAATTGCGAGTGCAACGTTCTGACCACTAGGCTATCCCGTCCATCCTATCTTCGACTTACAACTTTTGCTCTATTAATGGTAAGCTTTCAAAGCATGTATTAAAGAGAACCACAAGAGAAAAATGCACAGTATGATCATTATGATGACTACGACGACAAAATTGATGATAATGACGATGATGACGAAATAGCACTTCACTTTTTCCTGAGTGCAACCTGCTAAACTATTGCAACTATTACGCGCATAGCCAAAAAAGGATGATATCTTTTGTATGAAAAAAACCCCACTATGCATTCGAGAGTTTACAAGCGCACTGAATGAATTATGCACGGAGAAAAGCATCTTCTACATGCATTGCTTGTTTGTTTGTTTGTTTTAAATGCTGTAGCACATATTATAGGGCAACTTTACCCCACATAGTGATATTATTTTGGCAACCCAAACTGAACTGAATCTTGTCACACTGTTTTGTTGTTGTTGTTGTTGTTGTTGTGTTGGAATTTTGTTTTGTTTCCTTCTCCCTATCAATAGTTTGTCATTCTATCTCTCCGTTTCTTTCTTTTTTTTTTTTTGCTTCCTTCTTGTCCTCTGCATTAATTTAAGAAAAGATTTTTTTTTTCAAGAGTTCATTGAAATAAGCATCAACGCACTCACTGTTTCCCTCCCATTTCCCCTCTTTCCATAATTTTGTTCAAAAAACAAATTTAAATTTTGTCCTTGTTCCATCGCTCTTATGTTCTAACACTGTTAGATTCTTCCATTCTACATTCTCACCTTGCTCAAGTTCTAGACCTCTGCAAGAAATAACAACAGAAAACCTCTAACAAAAAAAACATAAAGAAAAGACAAATCCACAGATAATAAAAATAATAAAAAGATTGTATTATATACAAAACCCTGTATTGTTTTTTGTTAAAACAAGCATCCACACTTTCTGCTTCTTTTTTTGTGTGTGTGTGTGTTGTTTTCTGTTTCCATGCAAACGTGTGTGTGTGTATGTGTGTATGTATGTATGTATGTATGTGTGTGTGTGTGTGTGTGTTGTGTGTGTGTGTGTTGTGTGTGTGTGTGTGTGTGTGTGTGAGAGAGGTGTGTGTGTGTTTGTGTGTGTATGTGTGTGTGTGTGTGTTTGCGTGCGTGCGTGCGTGCGTGCGTGCGTGTGTGTGTGTGTGTGTGTGTGTGTGTGTTCGAGTGCATGCGCGCGTGCGTGTGTAGGGTAACATGATGGGTAAGGAATAGAAAAATATGTCATGCAGCACTTTATCAGGGCTTTTAGATGGATGCTAAACAAATGATCTATTACAGCTGTTACCATTACTTTCCATCATGCTTCTGAATTGCCTTGCATCTGAATAGTTTGTTTCATTTTATTTTATTTTGACGTTTTCAACCGCCCCCTTCTGGTGTCGTATATATATGTGTATATATATATATATATATATATATATATATATATATATATATATATATATATATATATATATATATATATATATATATATATATTGTGTGTGTGTGTGTGTGTGTGTGTGTGTGTGTGTGTGTGTGAGTGTGTGTGTGTGTGTGTTGTGTGTCTGTGTGTGTGTGTGTGTGTGTGTGTGTGTGTGTGTGTGTGTGTGTGTGTGTGTGTGTGTGTGTGTGTGTGTGTGTATACATATATAATGTATATATCTCTCTCTATATATACATGGGGACGGGATATTTCAGTGGTCAAAGCACTCGCTTTCCCCAAGCTAAGGTTAAGTAGCATTGAGCGTGGTTACCAAGTGGATGGATGACCTTTTGCGCGCCTTGGCTTCAATACAGTCCACCAGTTCACCCAGCTGGAAATGGGTGCCTGCCCTCTTTAGGGTCAGGGAAGGTAAAGCAGCGAGGGAGAGAAGATGGGCGCCGCCCTCATCATGCTGGCCCCTAGAAAAGCTGAGGTCTCTGATACCTCGTCTCCTACGACTGCACAGGTTATGGGACACCTTTACCTTTTTACCTTTGTATGTGTATATATATATATATATATATATATATATATATATATATATATATATATATATATATATACTTGTGTGTTGATCCAAACAAGTACCAATGCATTCTTTGCTAGTAATGTAGTCATTTCCAGTATGTTTTATTTTATTCTATTTTGTTTCGTTGTTGTAAACTTTACATCGAGGATAATGGAAAAGAAGCACTTAGCAGCTTTATTTTTTTACATCCAGTCCCCGTGTGTATGCAGTTTTGTAAATGTTGTCATCTGTTCCCACTAGCACACAGCATTAGGTAGAACATGTATCAAGACAAGGGTTGCATT
>JASPKP010003080.1:5000-7500 GCA_030674155.1 Stramonita haemastoma | reverse complement strand
AGATAGCCACTGTTCGACTTCGGAGATCGTGTTTCAACACACCTGTAAGCATGTTTTTTTGTGGAATGTTTTGTCATTCCGTGTCTACCATCACGAGATGGCCTACTCTTCCTAAAGACAGGAACGGGTTTTTTTTTAACGTGTGCGCAAGATGTTCTGCGAGTGTTCGCATACAGGGCTTCAGTTTATAATAGTCTCTCTCATCCGAAGGATTTTTAATTTAGGAGTGGAGTCAGTACTGACGTTAACTCCAGAGTAAAATTTATCTAAAACGGGCACCGCCGTGGTAGCTCGATCCCAGGCCGTTTTTGTTGTTGTTTTCTTTATTCTTTTATATCGAGGATAATGGAAGAAGCACTCGTGTGCTTTTTTTTACATCCTGTCTCCGTGTGTATGCAGTTTTGTTAATGTCGTCTGTTCCCAACTGGCACACGATGGCCTACTCTTTCGAAAAGCGGAACAGGATTTAACGTGTGTGCAAGATGTTCTGCGTGCGTTCGCACACGGGGCCTCGGTTTATAGTCTCATCCGAAGGACTTTTGGGGAGAGTGGAGTCCGCACTGATGTTAACTCCAGGAGAAAAATCTCCTCGACCGGACTCGAACCTGGGTCGTCAAATTGCCAGTGCAATGTTCTGACCACTAGGCTATCCGTCCCCCTTAAGAGATAGAGAGACAGATCACGAGCGCAACATTCTAACCACTAGGCTTTCTTCTTTTTATTTCTTTCTCTCTTTTTTTTTGGGGGGGAGGGGCATGGGGGTCCAATCCAATCTAATCCTGTTGTTTATAACCCCGCCGATCACACAAGCCATATCGGGGCTGTCACTACGTCAAATTTAAAACTCAGATTAAAATTAACTGTGCAACTTATAATTATACAGATTAAAAACGGGGTATAAAACCAAGGGGACGGGATAGCTCAGTGGTCAGAGCGTTCGCTTTCCCCCGCCCAGCCAATGTTAAGCAGCGTCGAGCGTGGTTACCAATTGGATGGGTGACTGTTTACAGTTTGCGTGCCTTGGCTTCAGTACAGTTCCTCCCAGCTCACCCAGCTGTAAATGGGTACCTGCCCTCTTTATTAGGGTCAGGGAAGGTAAAGCAGCGAGGGAGAGGAGAGGAGATGAGCGCCGCCCTCAACATGCTGTCCCCTAGAGAAGCTGAGGTCTCTGACGCCTCGCTCCCCTCCTACGACCACACAGGTTATATGGGACACCTTTACCTTTTTACCATAGACCCAACTTTACCGTCTTGGCTTGTATCGACACCCCCCTGGTCAACCATAAGGGTCAGCCCAGGACGGTCACTGCGTTGTGGGAAAAACCCACGTCGACCACACATAAAATGGGGATATAGTTCCTCAACCAGAGCTCCAAGGCTCACTATCGAGGATAATGGAATAAGCATTCTTATGCTTTTTTACATCCAGTCCCTGTGTGTTTGCAGTTTTGTAAATGTCATCTGTTCTCACCGGCACACGGTGGCCTACACTTACGAAAAGCGGAACAGGATTTAACGCGTGCGCAAGATGTTCTGCGTGCGTTCGCGCACGGGGCCTCGGTTTAAAGTCTCATCCGAAAGACTGGCGAGAGAGAGAGAGAGAGAGAGAGAGAGAGAGAGAGAGAGGGGGGGGGAGAGAGAGAGAGACAGACAGACAGAGAGACAGAGACAGAGACAGACAGACAGACAGACAGACAGACAGACAGACAGACAGATAGACAGACAGACAGAAACAGAGAGATAGAGACAGAGACATAGAGACAGAGAGAGAGGAGAAGTATATTTGCAGCTATTTAAAACCAAGCTTTTAAAAAAATAAAAAAGATAATTAGCAAAGTTGAAAAACTGATCGAACAAAACAATCAACAAAACAAACATAACCTAAGAAAAAAACAACCCTCTCTTTCCTCAAACAGCCATAAAGACTATTTTAGGCTGTCAGAACAAAAAAAAACCCCAAAAAACAAAAAAACTGAACTCGTTTACAGTGGAAACAACATGTCAAACTTTGTAGTCAAACGGATCCATTAACAAACAAAACGAAACAAAACGAAACAAAAAAAAAGAAGTCTGCACAGTAAGTGTACAGCTCTGTATGTACAATTTCTTAGGGCCGGGCTAGGAGGCAACAACCCTGGCTCGCTGCCACAAGTTCAGAGTTGAAAGCTTGGCAATATGTATGCATAACAAAACACATAACCACCACCACCACCACCACCACCCCCACCACCACCCCTCAGCTCAAGAAGGACGACCGTCGCCTCACTGTCAAATCTAATTACTCCAAAGCAATAATTATTACAAACTTAAACCGTTGTGTGTGTGTGTATGTGCGCACACACATACTCACACACACGCACGCACGCACACACACGTACACGTACACGTACACGTACACACGCACACATGGCCTATTATTTTTGTCGTCGTACCTTTGCTGAGATTCTGGTAGGTTTTGCCTGACCTCACAGCTTATTTCCAAAGCATCTCTCTCTGTCTCT
>JASPKP010003079.1:5000-12500 GCA_030674155.1 Stramonita haemastoma | reverse complement strand
GGTTCTGAACACAGCGTACAGCCTCTTGCCCTCTCTGAGTGAGCCCCATCGACTTTGTTCTAAAAGATCTGTTGTACAACACAGCAGGCTGGTGGTATCTTTTTTCTCACTGTTAATCGCTTCTTTGTTAATTATATAAACTGAAAAAAAAGGAGTAACTTTATCTTTCCTTGCGAGGCAGTTGTTAGTGTGGTATCCGAGTGTAGTAGAGAGGTTAAAGAGTTTTAAAACGACAAAGCGCTCAGTGTTTCAAGGTCTGTGAGAGTATCCTACTAGGCTAGAGTGATCCTACTCTCTCAAACTCCTGTCACCGAATGACACACAAGCCTAGTCTACTGGCTCTCCAACACTCCCTCACCACACAAAACCACAACAATGCCTCCCTCCACCTAGCCTAGATCTCTGCGTCAATTCCAAGTATACGCGCTATCTTCCCTCCCCCTCCATCCCTCACCCTTTAGCGGTTGTCAGTTCCAGGAAACGAGGAGATTTCGTTTCGCAAGCGATCAGCGCCCACTATAGTAACGTGTTTCATATCGGGAATTCCCGAATCTTGCTTTAGCCCAGCCTAGCCTAGGCTATACATCGACAAGGTTCGCTAGTTCACCCACTTTACACCAAGCGGACATTGGTGAGAAGCAAGAGAGCGATGAATGACAGCGTCAACCACGCCACAGGGAATTGCAAAATAAGGAAATGGGTGGTTGTAATACTTGTAAATGATGTGTGTGTGTGTGTGTGTGTGTGTGTGTGTGTGGTGTGTGTGTGTGTGTGTGTTGCCCACGGTTTATAATTTGTGTTGGTTTCATGCACCAATAGTCAATGACAATACATTCTTGGAACTCGTACGGCCAAACCCGTCGCCATTTTTTTTCAAGCCTGTGTGGATGACGAATGCTTTTTATGGGGGGATGGGTTTGGGTTTTTTTTTTCTTTACTTTTCTTTTTTTTCGTTTTTCGTCTAGAGCTTTGAGGTTTGCAATGGTCAAGTCAAGTCAAATCAAGTCAAGTCAAAAACACTTTAATCATCCCTGAAGGGCAATTACAATACTGACAGGCATATTGATACAAATCATAATCAAACACACGAAGGAGCTACATTAATTTGTTCAAACATTATATAACTTCACAAACAAAATGTCACAAACACTCACACTCTACCCGCACGCGCTTGCACACACGCAAACACACGCATACACACACACACACCAATGTTTAGATACAATGTTCTTAAAAACCATTGACTAGAAAAGACATATGATCACCATTATTTACACATTATACCCATGGCGTTCACACCCGCACATATACATGCATGCACGCCCACGCACACACACACACACACACACACACACACACACACACACACTCACACACACACACACACACACACACACACACACACACACACACACACACACACACACACACACACACACACACACACACACACGTAGGACTTTTCTTGTCCATCATTAAGGTAGCTGCATCCCTGTTTCAGGGATGGATGACGGGTGTAAAAGAACAGTTTGTTGTTAATTACCTTTTTCTGTTGCTTGCTTAGTATGTATATATATATATATATATATATATATATATATTATATATATATATATATATATATATATATATATTCTCTGTCTCTGTATATACGTATATCATATATTTTTATAGTTTTAAAAAATATATCTTTATATACAATATAATCATTATGCATATTATGAGTATATTACAGATCTTTTACTGATTGCTTGCTTTTGCTTTGGTTTTTATTTTCCTTCTTTCTTCTCCCTCCTTCTCCTCCTCTCCCTTTAAAAAAAATTATGAATTGGGTTTTTTCAGTGTGTATAGCAAAATACCCTTCATGAAAAAAAAATCTGGTTGAATTTTGTTTTGCACACACACACACACACACACACACACACACACACACACACACACACACACCACACACACACACACACACACACACCACAACACGTGTTAAATCCTGTTCCGCTTTTCGTAAGAGTAGGCCATTGTGTACCGGTGGGAAAAGATGAGAAGACTTACAAAACTGCATACACACGGGGACTGGGTGTAAAAAAAAAAGCACGTGTTCATTCCATTATCCTTGATATAAAAGAATAAATAAATAAATAAACACCAGACACTTATTTTTTACACACACACACACACACACACACACACACACACACACACACACACACACACACACTGGTTTCACACACACACACACACACACACACACACACACACACACACACACACACACACACACACACACACACACACACACGGGTCAAGTCACCGTGAGCTGTACTGGGCCAAACAAACCCATACAAGGACATTCTACGTAGTTGTAGTGCTAGTATGTTTGGGTGCTTGTAGCACATGACTACCCACCTGTTTATCTCTACTGACCCCCCCCCCCCTTTCCCCCTCAACCCCCCCCCCCTCCTCCTCCTCTCCTCTTATCTGTCCTTTCTCCCTCTCTCTGAGTACTTTAACCCCCTTCCCCCCTTACATTTAATTTTTGTCTGACTCTGTCTCCCTGTGTCTGTCTCTGTCTAAACGTGTCTACATCTGTATGTATCTGGCTCTTTATGTCTATTTGTTTGTCTTTTTGTCTCTGTCTGTCTGTCTTTGTCTGTCTCTCTGTGTCTATCTCTCATCTTCTTTCCGTGTCTAAGTCTGTATGTCTCTGTATGTCTATTTGTCTGTCTGTCTGTCTGTCTCTGTGTGTCTCTGTGTCTGTCTGTCTGACTGTCTGTCTCTCTCTCACTCACACACACACACACACACACACCACACACACACACACACACACCACACACACACACCACACACACACACACACACACACACACACACACACACACACACACAATCGAGCAGAACATCTTGCACACATGTTAAACAAAACCGTTCCAACTTTCGAAAGAGTAGGCCATTATGTGCCGGTGGAAACGGATGACAAAACTGACAAAACGGCATGACTGATTAAAAAAAAAGCACACAAAAAAAGCGCATAGTGTTTATTCTCTTTCCTCGAAATAAAAGAATTGAATTCTACGTAGAATTCTATGAACAATAAACACCTCTTCCCCCAACTCTTCTCTTCCCTTCCCTTTTTGGGGGGAGGGGGTGGGAAGTGGGGGGGGGGGGTGGAGGGAGGGAGGTAAAAGAATGAGGAAGAAAGGGGAGGGGGGGGAGGAGTTATAAAAAATACGCATGCCAAATATTTAGTTATCATAACTTCTATGATAAAGCCTCTTAAGAAAGAGAGCTGCTTGGTCACAGTGATTGATTGATCACTTTCACCTATCATCCCTTAGTCTAGTAGATATCTGCGGCACCACTGAAGATTTTACAACCAGCTTCCTCCACTCCACCACCCTTTGCGGTTTTTAGCTTCCCGTAGGTTGTTTGATGCAGTCCTTTAAAAAAAAAAAAAAATTAGGATAGTTCCACTAGGACTTTACAATACTATCAACAAACCAACCCAAAACAAAATGTAGGTAAGTTGACTGTAGTGTAGTGGCCTACAACAAGTGTATATATAGCCTACATGTGTGTCACAGAGATCCAGATGTGCAGCTTACGTTGATTGATCCTAATAAATATCGAAACTTCTCTCTTTCTACTGTTCTCCTGCCGTTGTTGCATCATGTCAGAAACAAAACTCCCGGAGTAGGCTCCGACTGTTTGTGGGAGTGTGTGTGTGTGTGTGTGTGTGTGTGTGTGTGTGTGTGTGTGTGTGTGTGTGTGTGTGTGTGTGTGTGTGTGTGTGTGTGTGTGTGTGTGTGTGTGTGTGTGAGAGAGAGAGAGAGAGAGAGAGAGAGAGAGAGAGAGAGAGAGTGTGTGTGTGTGTGTGTGTGTGTACGTGTGTATGTGTGTGTGTGTGTGCGCATGCACACGCGCTCGCGTGTGGGGAAGGGGGCAGGCAGGCAGGCAGGCAGGCAGGCAGGCAGAGAGAGAGAGAGAGAGAGAGAGAGAGAGAGAGAGAGAGAGAGAGAGAGAGAGAGAGAGAGAGAGAGAGAGAGAGAGAGAGAGAGAATATGAATGAATAAATGAATAACCTATATTTCTTAAGGGTAACAGAGTGAATATTTAAATTACTTTTTTCCTCCGACCCTTGTCCTTATAAGGGAATAACAAAAACAAAAACAAAAAAAACCACATCTCTTTCGCGTGAGAGAGAGAGAGAGACACACACACACACACAGAGACACAGAGAGACAGAGACAGACAGACAGAGAGAGAGACAGACAGTATATTCCCCGTGACCTTCAGTGTGACATCCAGTGAGTTAAGCTGAGGAACATCCAACAACAACAACAACAACGAAATAATTGTAATTCAAAAAAGCCTTCAGTTCTGTGTGTGTGTGTGTGTGTGTGTGCATAGTATAGTACTCAGTTTTGTGATGGTATTCCACAGTGGCTTTTCCCGTCTTATTTTCATGCGCAGTAGGCCAACTATACTTGTGTGGTAAAGCCGGATCCTTTAGAAGACCAACCCACCTGTCTTCTTCGAAAATGGGCTTGTTCATGCGTTTCTGTTGGCTACTGACGCGTTCGTCGGCGAGAGAGAGAGAGAGAGAGAGAGAGAGAGAGAGAGAGAGAGAGAGAGAGAGAGAGAGAGAGAGAGAGAGAGAGAGAGAGAGAGAGAGAGAGAGAGAGAGAGAGATGATTATGATCGGGATTCGTAGAAGAGAGAGAGAGAGAGAGAACTCGAACTCGAACTCGAACTCGAACTCGAACTCGAACTCGAAAACTTTATTCACAAAAAGGCCATTGGCCCATACATGAAGGGGGTTGCCAAACTGCTTTGGTATTTTGTTGTTGGATTAAGACAACAGTAATAACAACAAAAGGACTTATTATACAGCAGCAACATCAGTTACAAAGATATGACTTACGATAATAAAGTATCTCTTATTTTGAAAGCTTTACACAAATATAAAGTGAGGCTGCGCACAACTTCAGGCTGACTTGACGCCATAAGTAAACAGAGTCTAAAAGAATTAGCCTGCCTACTATATTTTACAGGGATGTAACTCTGCCTAACAACCTCTAACACTGGACAACATAACACAAAATGTACTTCATCTTCAGGTGCTTGCTTACATAATGGGCATAGTAACCTAGTGTCATCAACATTATATCCTCTGTATCTGAATTTATGAACATTTATATCTGATACACCAAGTCTAAATTTAGACATAATTCTTTTCAAATGAATGTCCATATCAAGCTTGAGATAAGGTTTAATATCATGAGTACTTATAAATTGTCTATACATTTGATATCTTTCACTGTTTTGTATATGGTCATTCCATTGTTGCCACCTGCAGTCAATCAGTCTTTGCCTGAAAGCGTTTATAAATTCTCTACAATTTCCAACACCTTGATTAAGCCAAGCAAATCCAAAACCGAGTTCACATAAACAGGTACGTATTTGTGTAGCCCAGTTGTTTTTCCCTTTGAGGTCTAGATCATAAAGCATCTTGTAAGACTTAAAAGGTAACCTATTCTCATCCATATATAGAATCTTAATCCAGTATCTAATACATCTTACAGCAGCATTAACGGAGAGAGGATATCTATTAGTTTCACTATACACAAGATCATTGGGCGTACGTCTATCTAAGCCTAGAAACTGTTTTAAAGCAAAGAGGTGCACCGATTCACAATGTGTTGCAGCTGCATCCAAACCCCATATTTCTGCACCATATAACACAGTGGGTTGTATTTGGGCATCAAATATCTTAATGAACAAATCAAAGGAGTTATTATTCAATATTCGTAATTTTCTCAAAACCAATAACAAACTTCGTTTACCTCGACTTGCCAGATCTTTACATGCAGTTGTGAAACTAAGCTTTGTAGAAAAACAGATTCCTAAGTATTTATATACATTAATCACTGGCATGACTTTTCCATTGTACAACCATTTTTCATGAGCAGCTAAATGACCACCTTTTCTGAATACAACGATATTGCTCTTATTCAGATTAACCTTAAGATCAAGTGCCACTGCAGCACTGCTCAAGCTATTTAACTGCTTTTGTAAGCCAACAACTGTTTCAGATAGTAGGATAACATCATCAGCAAGTAGAAGGATAGATAATTCTGTGGCATCTTGGGGAAAGTGGCACCATGTTTACCATTATTGATGACTTCTCTGGCTAACTCGTTAATAAAAACCGAAAACAGTAAAGGGCTACATACATCACCCTGTTTAACACCAGTGGTACAGTATATTATATCAGTCAGTTTAGTACCACATCTTATTCTGCTTCTGACATTCTGATACATGGCTCTCAAACATCGTAATAATTTACCCTTCACACCATTTTTCAGGAGAATAGGCCACAACAAGTTTCTATTAACAGAATCAAATGCCTTTTCAAAATCAATAAATGCCACATAGAGCTTACGGTTAAGAGCAAACTGTTTCTGTACAAACGCAAGCAGAGTAAACATATGATCTATAGTGGAATATCCTCTCTTAAAACCAGCTTGGTGTTCACCTGTAATATCATTTTTCCTAACCCATTCCTGTAATCTATTATTAATGATAGTACTATACAACTTACTACTTATATCACTAAGAGAAATTCCCCTATAGTTATTAGGGTTATCAACATCGCCCTTTTTGTGTAATGTTAGGATTATAGATTCAGTCCAATTATCTGGGAAAAGGCCATCCTCAAAGATTTTGTTGAATAATTTTAGAAGGAAAAGCACAACATCTTCACCTCCATTTTTCAGCAATTCTCCGATGATTTGATCAGGACCTGCTGCTTTATCATTTTTTAGTTTTCTAAGTGCCCAATATATTTCACCTTTAGATATTGGACGATCAAAATCTTCCTCACTTTCATCATAGTCAACATTAGTATTCATGGAGTTGTCTGATGAGTCTTTCTCCAACAGGGTTTTGAAATGTTGAAACCAACTGTCAACTGATATATTATTCTTAGGTTGACTATTTCTAAATGATGCCTTCTTAACACTTTTCCAGAACTGGACTTGAGAAGAGATTGAAGACACCATGTCTGCAAGTAATGTCATATTATACTGTTTCCTTTTCCTTTCTAGCATGTATTTATATTCCCTTCTTAAAACACAGTACAAGTTTCTGTCTTCGTTCTTTAACGTTTTCCGGTAAGTCTTTAATAATTTTCTTACCCTGCACTTCATACTTTTACATTCATTATCAAACCATGTTGCATTTGATAAACCTTTTTTTACATGTACCTGTTTCTTCATACATTCAGCACTGGACTTTATACAACTATTGAACAAATCTAGAGCTTCATTAATATTCTCATCAATCATCTGTAAGGCATTTGAAAAAGTTACATGCATGTCTTCCTCACAAAGATTATCTTTATAAGCTGAGAGTTTGTTTTCATCCCACACAAACTTTTCCACAACAGATGGGAGAGAGAGAGAGAGAGAGAGAGAGGAGAGAGAGAGAGAGAGAGAG
>JASPKP010003078.1:12500-20948 GCA_030674155.1 Stramonita haemastoma | reverse complement strand
AGAGTAGGAGAGAGAGAGAGAGAGAGAGAGAGAGAGAGAGAGAGAGAGAGAGGAGAGAGAGAGAGAGAGAGAGAGAGAGAGAGAGTTCCCTGAGGACTGGATATAAAATCTTTAGCTCTGAAAAGAGACAGAAAATTCGTCAACCTAACAGGGAATCCAGGAAAATCATTCTAAACATCAGGGCTAGGCTAGTTACCAGCATTATGCTCAGAGCAGCAAGTATTGCCTGTTACAGGTTTCTGGTTTTCTCCAGCAGAGGAGTCAGACCTGTTTCGTGCCTTTTGTCTCGTGCCTCGTGCCTCGTGTCTCGTGTCTCGTGCCTCGTGCCTCGTGTCTCGTGCCTCGTGTCTCGTGTCTCGTGTCTCGTGCCTCGTGTCTCGTGTCTCGTGTCTCGTGCCTCGTCCCCAGCCTGAGTCCCATTCTCTTCCCATCCCCCTGTTTGCCCTTTTCCCCTGGATCCATTCCTCTTCCTCTTGACCCCTTTCCCTTCTCCCCCCCCCCCCCCCCCCCCCCCCCCCCCATACCCCACTTCGGGACGGGATAGCTTAGTGGTCAGAACATTGCGCTGGCAATTTGACGACCCGGGTTCGAATCCGGGTCGAGGAGATTTTTCTCCTGGAGTTAACATCAGTGCTGACTCCCACTCTCCCCAAAAGTCTTTCGGATGAGACTTTAAACAGAGGCCCCGAGTGCGAACGCACGCAGATCATCTTCCGCACATGTTAAATCCTGTTCCGCTTTTCGTAAGAGTAGGCCGTCGTGTGCCGGTGGACAGATACATTTACAAAACTGCATACACACGGGGACTGGATGTAAAAAAAAAGCACACCAGTGCTTTTTCCATTATCCTCGATATAAAAGAATAAATCAAAATCAAATCATCCTGCCTGGAAACTCAACAGCCCAGGGACAACTCATGGGGTGCGGTGTGTGGAGACTGTGAGTTGAGGGGTTGAGGAAAGCATGTGAAACGTTGCTTCCTGACTGTTGGGGAAAGTGGGGAGGGAAGGAAATACGGGATAATTATGAAGTTAGGGTTTAGTATCTAAGATTTAGATTTAGAGCCTGTGTGTGTGTGTGTGTGTGTGTGTGTGTGTGTGTGGTGTGTGTGTGTGTGTGTGTGTGTGTGTGTGTGTGTGTGTGTGTGTGTTGTGTGTGTTGTGTGTGTGTGTGTGTGTGCTGAAGTGGTTTTTGTTTGTTTTTTTTTTTTAAATTTGGACAGTAAAGTTTGGAACTTTTTCACTGTGTTCTGTGTTTGTTGTTGTTGTCGGGAAGTTAGATAGGAGCGTGACTTATACTATATGTCAAAATAATCTAGAAAGCGCACACTTTAAAATGTATTATCACATTTTACACACCAGTTATTTGGCTGCAAACTAAAGGCAATTAAATCCTCTGACTAGACGCACTTTTAACAACTTCACACTTTTTTTTTTTACAATAAAACATTAAAAGTCGACCAAGACCTAATACATTATGAATAAAAAAAAGAACAATATGGTTCATTGTCTGTATACATATGCACATTATTAACTAGAAGTGTCCATGAGATGAGATATTAATAATTAAACAGTGATGCAAGAACAGTTTCTGATCTACTGTGCATCCAGCCTTACAAAGCAGTTCGTATGATGGAAAGAATGAACGATCTCTAGTAATACAAATTATCTATATTAACGTCATCCAACCTTATATTCATCCTATATATATCCTACCCATGCGATTTTGCTATGGGCTCATTGGGAAGACTGGGACCACATAATCAAGCTTCATTTTTGTAGGCATCCATCAGTCTTGGAATACTATGGAGTTGGCTCTTGGTTCTAGAGTGCAAAGCCTGGGTAAGTATGGAAGGTAAGCTGTTACCCATGCAGCAGAACCCCCTCTCCACGTCACTGGAATGATCCATTGGAAAGACAATCACCGATACGAATGGTTTCAGTGCCGTCGCAGGAGCCGCCAGAACGTTGCCATATACAGCCCCGAACCGCCCTGGGGACTCCAACTCCCCATTTTTTTCCACGGATGGTGTCTAAACACACATGTGTGCATGTTGGCTTTTATATTGTCATCCGCTCCTACCGGCACACATTGGCCTGTTCTTCCGAAAGGCGGAACGGGTTTTTAACGTGTGCGCAAGATGTTCCGCGTGCGTTCGCACACGGGGCCTCGGTTTATAGCCCATCCGAATGACTTTGATATTCAGTTCATTTTTTTTCGTCACTACTGGGAAGGGCGAGGCTAGAATCGAACCCAGAACCTCACGGTTTACTTGTTGGCAGGCGAACGTCTTAACCATCCTGCCACCTTCCTTCCACTATACAAATGCCATTTTGAGAGTGTTGCCCAAATTACCTGAACAACACTGCACGTGCTTGTATTTCTTGGGCTCAGTTGACGTTGGAAGATGTGATGGGGAACGTAGAACACAGCTCTGTCAACAAGTCTCAAAGCCCATGCACTTCCATAGCAGCAGCATCACATCATCCGCATCATCATTGACCATCATGCAATAAAAAACAACAACAACAAAACTTTCAGCATCGATCTGGCGCTTTCAGTTTTTCAATACAAAGTGTTACAGTGCCTTGAACATTCCCTGAATGACTATGTGAGTCTGCTTAGTCTTCAACCAAACCGAAGATGAGCCGGTGTAATAAGCCCAAATCACTCTATGCAACAGTTTATAGTCTTGGTTTATAGAGTCATCCGCAGGGCTTTGGGGGAGTGGAGTCAGTAGGCTACTGGCGTTAACTCCAGGGGGAAAAAACCCTCTAAAACAGGCAGCTTCTTCGGGACTCAAACCTGGCCCCTCGATCAGGAGCTCTAACCACTAGGCTTTCCCGCCCCAGGGTGGGTTTTTAACATGAACCAAGATGTTATGCATGCATTTGTTTTGTTTGGTATTGTTGTATTGTTTTGCACTTTCAGTCGCCACAGATTTTGTGTGTGTGAAATTTGGGCTCCTCTCCCTGGGGACAGCGCATCATCACTACAAGAGCAGCACCACCATTTTTTTTTTTCTTTTCCTGTCTGTGTGTGTAGTTGTTTCCCTAGCCAAAGTAGCTTTTTTCCCCTACAGAATTTGGCCAGGGACGACTCCCTTGTTGCCGTGGGTTCTATTCCGTGCACTGTGTGCATGTTATGCACAATACCTTGGTTTATCGTCTCATCCTTGGTGTCTAACCGTAGCCAAAAGACTCGTGGTCAGAGCCAATGTTCACTTTGGGTGAAAAATCACAATTTATTAAAAAAAATTTTTATACCACTTTATGTCACAGCAGATTCCTCTGCGTGAAATTCGGGCTGCCCTCCCCGGGGAGAGCGCGTCGCCACAAGTGCAGCCCTACCCATTTTTTTTGGTTTTTTTCCTGTCTGCAACTGTATTTGTTTCCCTATTAGAGTGGCTTTTTTCTACAGAATTTTGCCAGGGACAACCTCCTTGTTGCCGTGGGTTCTTTTATGCGCGCTAAATAAAGATGTGTAACACACGGGACCTCGGTTTATCGTCTCATCCGAAAGACTAGCGCCAGATACCACTCATGGTCTAATGGATGGGGGAAAAGTTTTGGACCCAAACAGGATTGGAACCACCGCACACTTCGACCCGGACTTTTCGCTTTGTAGGCAGGCGCGTTACTAACTAGACCGCCGAATCACAATGTTCACAATGATGAAAAATCACAATGTTTACAATATTGGTGAAACATCTTCAACATTATTTATTTATTCTTTTAGATCGAAGATAAAAAAATAAGCACGTATATGCTTTTTTAAAATCCAGTCCCTGTGTGTATGCGGTCTTGTAAATTTTGTCATCTGTTCACACTGGCACACAGTGTGGTCTACTCTTTTGAAAAGCGGAATAGGTTTTAATGTGTACGCAAGATGTTCTGCGTGCACACGGGGCCTCGGTTTACAGTCTCATCCGAAGGACTTTTGGGGAGAGTGGAGTCGGCACTTATGTCAACTCTAAGAGAAAAATCCCCTTGAACGAGATTCGAACCCGGATCGTCAGATTGCCAGCGCAATGTTCTGACCACTAGGCTATCCCCTTCGTTCCCCCCATATGGCCGAGAGAGAGACTTAAACCCGAGTCCTTGGATAAATGAATTCCTGATCAGGAGTCTGACACTGTAACCACTGCGCCACCAACTGCTTCCTGTCTGTTGAAGGCGAATATTACCTCGTGTAAATATATATTTTTTTAATCGGCAAAGGAGAGAAGTGTTCCTTTTCTGCACTATATCACAGGCTGAAGGTGGCAGGATGGTTAAGACATTCGCCATGGCTTTGCACTCTAAAGACTAGAGCGCAACTCCATAGTCTTCCGAGACTGATGGGTGTCTACTATGTACTACACTGGCTTGTGCCCCGCGCTATGGATGTTCAGACAGATCCAGCATGTGCAGTTTTGTTGTTGTTGTTTTTTACCGATATATTGCATAGAAAACAGATCACCAATGTGTGCTTTGTTGACTGGTTGCATATGATTTCCACCCGTCTTTGAAATGGCATCATTCATGTTTTTGGTTTAGATGTTTATCTTTATTTTAAATTCTTATTTATTTTACATTTTATTTTATGCTTTTATTTAGAGGATGATGGAATAAAGACTCTCGTGCTTTATTACATCCAGTCCCTGTATGTATGCAGTTTTGTCAATTTTGTTATCCGTTCCCACTGGCACACAATGGCCTACTCTTCTGTTTTAACGAGTGCGCAAGATCATATTCTGCATGCGTTCGCTCACGGGACCTCAGTTTATAATCTCACCCGAAGGACTTTTAGGGAGGAGTGGAGTCGGCACTGATGTTAACTCCAGAGAGTAGAGCGAGCTATGGTTTGTCAAGACGGACAGATCCAGCATGTGAAGTGTTCCTGACACAGAGAGATTCCCAACACGCGCTTCGTTGTCTGGCAGAATCAGATTTCCAACCATCTTTGAACTAGCATCTTTTTTGTTGTTGTTCAGATGTTTGTTTGTTCTTTTTATTCATCACCTTTGGGAGGTGAGTGAGGGGCTGAGGTTTTTAACTACATTAATAATATTATTATTTTTTTATTATTATTATTTTTTTTATTATTTTTTTTAAGATTTTTTTTTTTGGGGGTGGGGGGGTGGGGGGGGGGTTATGATCTTTGGCTAGAAGCTCCAAGCTTCACCAAAGGTGAGATTTTTGCACCTATGCAACCATCTGCCCACAATTAAGGTAGCGGCATTCCGATTTCTTTCTGTCTTTATTCTTTAATATCGAGAATAATGCGACCGTGGGGGCACCCCTGAAGACATGACAACCAGTTCCCTCCATTCCTCTCTGCCTTCTCAAAGTTATCTAGAGTTCTAAGCCTGTCCATTCACTGATGTCCTCCCATCTCTTCCTTGGTCTACCTCGTTTTCTTCCTCTTTGGACAGTGCCTTGCAGTATTGTTTTTGCTAGTCCTTTTGATCTTGTGACATGCCCCTACCATTTAAGTTTACTCTTCTTTACGATTGATAGAAAATTTTCGAAGGGACCAATGGTTTGCTGGATTCTGTTATACAGGTCTTCGTTGCTTATGTGGTCTCTGTAGGAGATGCCAAGGATTCTTCGGAAGCATCTCATCTCATCTTTACTTTGAAAATACCCTAACCCAAAGCAGGGACAATATCAGAGGGTATCTTTAGTCACTGGCCTTTAGAAAAAAAAAAACACCAACTAGATCGTGGGGGGTTACTTGAAGATTCAGGAAGGCATAACACAAATAAGGGGTACAAAAGACAAGAAAACGTAAGCAGTCAAGTGAACAAGCAAAGATAAAGACACAACAGAAAGAAGTGTAACAGAGCGGACATGTGTGATGCCCCATCTCTGCACAAACCTCGGGAACACGGCACAGCTAGTCAGTTTAGAATGTGACCTCTGAAAAGAGGTTGCATAAATACGTATCACCATGAAGGCGAAGCGCATGCAACGAAGCGTTTTCGACCACTACCCAAGGAATCAGAGCATCGACAATTCACAGGTGTGTCTCTAAGCAGAAACACGACGCTGCGATTGCGCGCTCCGTTCACATGGGAGATAATCTAATTACCGCCCCATCACATCCACCACCGGCCAACTTGTACCGCGTCCCGAGGTACGCTACCTGGCCAGCATATTTGATGCCGACCAGTAGCCCCTAAAACTACTATCTACAAAAAAATAATCCTACTTGGGTCTTCCACCCCATCCGAAGGTAGGCTACCTGGTTGGCATATTTGATGCTGCAAAACCAGTAGCCCCGACAACGGATATCTACAAAACACTATTCCTATCTACTTGGGTCTTGGATCCCACTTCTGACACCATTTGTAACAGAGCGGACATGTGTGATGCCCCATCTCTGCACAAACCTCGGGAACACGGCACAGCTAGTCAGTTTAGAATGTGACCTCTGAAAAGAGGTTGCATATATACGTATCACCATGAAGGCGAAGCGCATGCAACGAAGGGTTTTCGACCACTACCCAAGGAATCAGAGCATCGACAATTCACAGGTGTGTCTCTAAACAGAAACACGACGCTGCGATTGCGCGCTCCGTTCACATGGGAGATAATCTAATTACCGCCCCATCACAGAAGTATGACAGACAGAAACATCGATAGTTCCTTTCTGTTTCAACTTCACCTATCCTGTAATCCCTTGGACCGTGGGGGCAACACTGAAGATTTTGAAACCAGCCTCCTCCACTCCCACGGTCCTCTGTTTTAGTGTGTGTGTGTGTTGTGTGTGTGTGTGTGTGTGTGTGTGTGTGTGTGTGTGTGTGTGTGTGTGTGTGTGTGTGTGTGTGTGTGTGTGTGTGTGTTTGTTTGTTGTTTGTTTTTTACATGACATTGCAGGTTCTATTCTCTCATAATGCACGTACATCTTCATCAATACAAAACATTAATGTATCCTCCAATATCACTTAAAACGATAAACCGAGGTCCCGTGTGTTACACATCACTATTTAGCGCACGTAAAAGAACCCACAGCAACAAGGGGGATGACCCTGGCAAAATTCTGTAGAAAAAAGCCACTCTGATAGGGAAACAAATACAGTTGCATGCAGGAATTTTTTTTAATGGGTAGGCGCTGCACTTGTGGCGACGCGCTCTCCCCGGGGAGAGCAGCCCGAATTTCACGCAGCGAAATCTGCTGTGACATGAAGTGGTACAAAATACAAAATACAAATAAAGTGGAGGGATATTAAAGCGAAAAAACAACAACAAAATGTTCAATGCCAGTACAGTATGTAGCATTCTGACTTTGTGATTGTATTACACGTATCAATGTTTCAATTATCTTGCAAGGGTTTTTCCCCAAAAAAAAACCCGAGAAGACAAGAAATCAAAAACTGATGAGAGTCTAGATTTGTTCTTGGTACTAGAGAAATATTTCCTCTATAAATGTCGACATACCAAAACAAACAAACCCTGCCATCAATAGTTTCATGCAGGAACTAAAATACAGATTGAAGTTAGAAAAAATATATGCACTGTCTAGAAATGAGACCAACTGCATTCGAAGTGAAATGGTTTCCATACGCAAACCTTGTTGAAAATTGAAACACTGCTATTCATGGAAAAAAAGGATAATCTAGAAGTGCAGTCCTCTGCTTTCTGTAGCAAATCGTTCCTCGCAGGGTCAGTCCCATTCTCTGATGTTGTCTTCCTAGCGTTTCCTCTCTCCATTTTGTTCACTGTCGATTGAAAAAAAGGCAACACAAACACACAAAGACACAAAGACACGCAAGCCCGTGTGTGTGTGTGTGTGTGTGTGTGTGTGTGTGTGTGTGTGTGTGTGTGTGTTGTGTGTTGTGTGTGTGTGTGTGTGTGTGTGTGTGTGTGTGAATACTTCACCGTTTATGATTTATGTCAATGAAAAAAGACCAATGGCTGTAAGTGCCTGATGGCACATGAGAGAGAAGATTTACTGCTGTTTTCTGTCAAAAGCGAGTAAGCCTGACAACAGACGACTGTACTTTGGTAGACTTACATACAAACGTACAAACGTACATACATACACACATACATACATACATACATACATACATACATACATACATACAGACAGACAGACAGACAGACAGACAGACAGACAGACAGACAGACAGACAGACAGACAGACAGAGATATTTATTTATTCTTTTATATTGAGGTAGTGAAATAAGCACTCGTGTGCTTTTTTACATCCAGTCACCGTGTGTATGCAGTTTTGTAAATCTTGTCATCTGTTCCCACCAGCACACAATGGCCTACTCTTACGAAAAATGGAACAGGATTTAACGTGTGCGCAAGATGTTCTGCGTGCGTTCGCACACGGTGCTCAGTTTATAGTCTCGTCTGAAGGACTTTGCTATCTATCTATCTATCTATCTATCTATCTATCTATCTATCTATCTATCTATCTATCTATCTATCTATCTATCTATCTATCTATCTA
>JASPKP010003078.1:0-10000 GCA_030674155.1 Stramonita haemastoma | reverse complement strand
CAGTGTAGTGTAGTGTAGTGTAGTGTAGTGTAGTGTAGTGTAGTGTAGTGTAGTGTAGTGTAGTGTAGTGTAGTGTGGTGTGGTGTGGTGTGGTGTGGTGTGGTGTGGTGTGGTGTGGTGTGGTGTGGGTGGTGTAGGGTAGGATCATGTCGTGTGTCTTGTGTCGTGTCGTGTTCTGTCGTGTCGTGTAGTGTTGTGTTGTGTAGTGTAGTGATGTGTAGGGTTGGGTAGTGTGATATGGTGGGTGCGGTGCAGTGCGGTGTTGTGTTATGTTGTGAAGTTTGTTGTTTTTGTTTCATTTATAGTCTCATCACTCTTGGTGATATTAGATTTAGGCAAGGGCTTACATATATACAAAAAATATATACACAATACAACAAAAGCAACTAAATGCAAAATAAAACCTACGGCAGAACATGAATTACTTAACTTACTTAATCCTCTTCGCTCCGGGTGGAGCAAAAGGCGCCAACAAGTCTCCTTCAGCCATCTCTGTCTTGGGCAAGCCAGCTGATTTCATTCCATGTTTTGCCCATTATTTTCATTTCTTCTTCTATAGTTCTCCTCCATGTACATAACGGCCTACCCCTCTTCCTTTTACCAGGTGGTGCCCATCTGAGTGCAGCATGTGGATGTCGGGTCTTGTTCATCCTGAGGACATGGCCCAGCCACCTCCATCGCCTTTGTTTCACTTCTTCTATGATGCTGTTGATGCCAGTCCTTTTGCTCACTTCTCTATTGGTAACATGTTGTTCCCAGTGGATCTTGAGGATGCGGCGAAGACACCTGCTTTCGAAGCCTCTGAGTCGGCTTTCAATCTTTTTGTTGGTTCTCCAGGTCTCTGAGGCGTAGAGGAGGACTGAGCGGACGTTTGATTTGTGCACTTTTAGTTTTGTGTTGGTCTGCAAGACTGTTGACTTCCAGATGTTTTGCAGTCTGTTGAAGGCCTGTGCTGCAAGACCAATTCTAGTTGAGACCTCCTTCTCAATATCACTGTTGGACGAGATGTAGCTGCCAAGGTATTTGAAGTGTTGTACTTCTTCCAAGTCTGCGCCACGTACATTTGTCTTCCGTGCACTCTTTGTCTTTACTTTCATGATCTTTGTCTTGTCTGGGTGGATCTTGAGTACCACGCTTCTTGCTGTTTTATCAACTTTTGTTGTTTTTTCCTGGATGTCCGTCTGAGTGTGTGAGAGGAGAGCAATGTCGTCTGCAAAGTCACAGTCCTCAAGCCGGGATGTCAGTCCCCATACCAGTCCTCTTGGTCGGTCTTCTGTAGCTTTCCTCAACACCCAATCGATGACGACAAGGAAGAAAGCCTACGCGTGAAATCACGCAGCCCTGCCTGACACCAGTCTTCACATGGAACCATTCGCTTTGTTGTCCATTGTGGCGCACACAGCACTGGTTGTCAGCGTACATATCTTTGAGAATGTTGATGACTTTTGGTGGGAATCCGTAAGCTCTGAGAATCTTCCAGAGTGAGGGGTGATGGATGCTGTCGAATGCCTTTTCAAAGTCAATGTAGTTGATATAGAGTGAAGAGTTCCATTCAAGTGACTGCTCCACAATGGTGCGTAAGATGAAAATTTGGTCTGTACATCCTCTTCCACTTCTAAATCCAGCTTGTTCCTCTCTGAGAACTCTCTCGATAGCTTGTCTAATTCTTTGCAGGAGAATTCTGCAAAATATTTTTCCCGGGACAGAGAGTAGATTTATGCCCCTCCAGTTTCCACATGTTGCTAAGTCGCCTTTCTTGGGTAGCTTGATGATAATGCCTTTCTTCCAAGTGTCTGGTACTTTCTCTTCCTCCCACACTTTATTGAAGAGATTTTCCAATGCTCTGGAACTCACAGTGGGGTCTGCCTTCAGCATATCTGCAGTGATTCTGTCTTCACCAGGTGCTCTGTTTCCTTTCGCCTGTCTAATGGCTTCTTGAATCTCTTGCTGTGTGATATGTCCTCTTTTCATTTCAATGAGGAACCCTGTGTCCTCAATGATAGCCTCTTCATCAGGATCTGGTCTGTTCAGTGTTTCTGTGAAGTGTTCGGCCCATCTGTTGAGTTGGTCTTCTTCCTTCATGAGGACTTTCCCTTCCTTGTCCTTGACTACTGTTGTCTTGCTGGTGAATCCTCCGTATGAAAGTGGAAAGACAGCACAAATTGTGAGGGAGATGAAAAGATACAACATTAACATTCTAGGCATCAGCGAGATGAGATGGACAGATTCCGGAATTATGGCTCTTGGTACAGGAGAAACAGTGTGCTATTCCGGGCGTAATGATGGACAACACCAGGAAGGAGTTGGAATCATCATGGACAGGCAGACAAGAAAGAGTCTAATGGGATGGGAGCCAGTCAGCGCCCGAACCATCAGAGCCAGGTTCTTCTCCAGGTATGCAAAGACCACCTTGATACAGTGCTACGCACCCACAGACCAAGCTACTGAAGAACATGAATAGCAGACTGATAAGTAACCTTAACAATGTTAACGATATCTGGCCCACAGGTGAGAATAACAACAAATTCTTTTTTTTTTAGATCTGTAATACCAGATTTTTTTGTGTTGGTGAAATGGGCCTCAGGCTGAGTGACACTCTGAGAAAGGTCGAGGACAGAGGGAAATGGAGAGAGCTGGTTGCGAGGTCTTCCGTGGCGCCCCTACGGTCTAAATAGGCTACGGGATAGAAGAAGAAGAAGAAGAAGAAGAAGAAGAAGAAAGAAGAAGAAGAAGAAGAAGAAGAAGAAGAAGAAGAAGAAGAAGAAGAAGAAGAAGAAGAAGAAGAAACATGATTTCAAGGCAGGGTTGTCACAAAGAACATGTTCACCAAACAAGAAACGAGAACATGTGCATAGCCTACATTTACGGAATACTCTTTTATACAATTTTGTTTTTATTAAACTAAATTTAGGTATCATACCTAAAAAGTGTGTTGGACAACACCACAGTTAGAAACTCTTGGGAACATTAGAAAAATTCCTTTATACCACTTTTATGTCACAGCAGATTTCTCTGCGTAAAATCCGGGCTGCTCTCCCCGGGGAGAGCTCGTCGCCACAAGTGCAGCCCCTACCCATTAATTTTTTTCTCGGTCTGCAACTGTATCTGTTTCCCTATCAGAGAGGCTTTTTTCTACAGAATTTTGCCAGGGATTAACTCCTTGCCGTGTGCTCTTTTCTGTGCGCTAAATAATGATGTGTAACACAAGGGACCTCGGTTTATCGTCTCATCCGAAAGACTAGCGCCCAGACCAACACTCATGGTCTAATGGATGGGGGGAAAGTTTTGGGCCCAAACGGGATTCAAACCACTTACACTCCGACCCGGACTTTTCGCTTTCTAGGCAAGGTGCATTACCTTCTAGACCACCGATCCACCGATTATTTGTGTGATTCTCTGATAGAGAATGAAATTTCATGAAAATCCCGTTTCAATATAGTTTCTGTCAGTTCTCTCTTTGCACCTTTGTTTTTTGCCAATAGCTAAGTTGTCAGAGCGATGGCTTTTCCCCAGTCAAGTTAAGCAGCGTGGAGCGTGGTTACCAAGTGGATGGGTGACCGTTTGTGCGCCTTGGCTTTAGTACAGTCCCCCCAGTTTACCCAGCTGTCAATGGGTACCTGCCCTCTCTAGGGTCAGGGAAGGTAAAGCTGCGAGGGAGAGGAGATGGGCGCCGCCCTCATTATGCTGGCCCTTAGAGAAGCTGAGGTCTGTGATGCCTCGCTTCCCTACGACCACATAGGTAATGGGACACCTTTACCTTTACCTTTATAAGGCTCTTTTTCGAAAATAGCACAATGGGAAGGAAACCAGCAAGACATTATTACATTTCTTGCCCCCAGCACACCCCCACTCTCTCGGCCAAGAGGACATAAGGACAGCGTTGGGGATGTTCTCCAAAGGCCAACTAGCCTCCAGGGCTGCAGCACATAAGGACTGTGCAAGTCAAGCTTCCTAGTCAGAGAGTCATAGTCGATTAGTAAAGGCTAAACTGTAAAGTGGAATTACATGAGAGGGAAAACCACTGATCATACAGCCTCTCACTTTGCTGTTGCACCCAGCATCAATGGTTTAATCAAGAACTGTGATAAAGCCCAGGCGCTTGAAGGCAATCTCTCTCTCTCTCTCTCTCTCTCTCTCTCTCTCTCTCTCTTCTCTCTTCTCTCTCTCTCTCTCTCTCTCTCTTCTCTCTCTCTCTCTCTCTCTCTCTCTCTCTCTCTCTCTCTCTCTTCTCTCTATTTTTACCAGTATTGTAAGCAATATAAAACGGATTCTGAGTCAAGGCAGTTGACATGATCAACACTTGTCAGAAGCCAACCATATCTATTTTTTATTTATCTAGTTATTCTTTTATATGGAGGATAATGGAATGAGCACGTATGTGCTTTTTTACATCCAGTCCCCGTGTGTATGCAGTTTTGTCAATTTTGTCATGAGTGCCATAACGATTGTATCTGGTTATGTTGTAAAATACAAAACCTCTCCTACGAAAATAGGCGTTTTAGATTTTGAAAGTAGAGATACCAAATCCTGATCCTGCACTTGATTATAAAATGAGCCATCTACAGGCATTTTGAGTGATTTTTGATGATTAGTTTCAAGATGTTCTCTTACGTTCAAGATGAAACATTGAAGTTGTCCTATCTGGTAACGACACAATCGATATCAAATTTAGCCATTTTGCGCCACCATTGTGGTATCGTAAGTACTGTTGGCATAAAAAGAATTACAGAACTGTCAATTTTACATTCAGTGAGAAGTCCATTGTAGAGTTAGGACTTTTGATTATGTTGATGCTGCCCCATCTTCTGCGACGTTCCAGTCCTGTTGTTCTCACGCCATTCAGTTCAATCTCTCCGCCCCAGCCATACCCAGGTTTGTCATGTCAAATCCTCGGGGTGAGAAGTCCACACAGAGATCATTAATGTCACGCCGTCATAGCATCACCCACCAGAGGGGCCCTGCACAGCTGTTGGGTCACTTTGGTGGTGTTCAGTGGTGCCTGTTAGGAACTAATATACGCAGGACACAACCTACGTATCCCCTACTGACGACAGTAATGGCTCAGTCCTGGAGCCAGACTGAGAGAGTTGCCCACCTAGGGTGGCGACCACCGCAACGTCCCTCCAATGACCTTCCCTTGTAAGCCTCCCACCCTGAAGCTCCAACACAAACTCACCACAGGCACAGAAGTGTATGGGGAAACCGAGTCTGAGGTCACCATGAGACCAGAGAAATAGGGGTCCACCAAATCAGAGGAATTTTTATCATTGCGTAATGATCAATAACTATGAAGATGATGTAATGATGCTGCTATGGAAGTGCATGTGCTTTAAGACTACTTGATAGGGCTGAAATCCACACTTCCTATCATAATATATCCCGGTATCAACCGGGCCTGAGAGATACAGACACCTATAGAGTTGGTAAAGTAGTTTGAACATCACTCAAACTCGTATCCGTATTGTCAATGAAGCTCGACTGCGTGGTCCTAGTCTTCCCACTGAGCCCACTGCACACTCACTCTGGTTAGGAGTATGCCAGTGTCCGAAAAGAAACTCTATGCCTCTTAAGGGATTCGAACCCGCAACCTTCCGGTCCACAACCCAGGACAGTAAGCACTGCGCCATAGAGGGTGGTATAGAGTTACGAATTAACTGCAGTGAAAATATCTGATGAGCTCTTTTAGTTTTATCTTGAACTGACTCGCCAAGACAGTTATACAGGGAACAGCACAATGAGGGAGAGAAGAGACAGACAGAGAAAAGGATGGGAAGACAACATCAGAGAGTGGACAGGCCTTGGGGGATCAATTTGCTACAGAAAGCAGAGGACCCATGGAAGTGGAGGAAGCTGGTTGCAAAATCATCAGTGGTGCCCCCATGGTGTACAAGACTACAGGATATGTAAAGTCAAAGACAAGCCATGTATACGAAGACTGAACAGAAAACATCAATCACTGAGAGTAACAAAAATTCTACACACAGATACACACAGACACACACACTCTCCAACCCCTTTCTCCTCACATGCACACAACATACACAAGCTGGTGCATGCAAGGTGCACACACTGTATACATGCAGCATACATGCACAGGTACCAATGCACAAATAATTCTAAAATCTCTTACAGTAAGAGCAATATCAATTGTTGTCATCAGTGTATGTGCTGGTCAGAGAGCCTATGTGATGTCATCATAGTAATGTGCTCGTCAGAGAGCCTTCGTGATGTCATCATAGTATGTTGGTCAGAGAGCTTTGGTGATGTCATGATAGTGTATGTTGTCAGAGAGCCCTTTTGATGTCATCATAGTATGTGCTGGTCAGAGACCCTTCGTGATGTCATTAAAGTGTGTGATGGTCAGAGACCCTTCGTGAGGTCATCACAATGTGTGTTGGTCAGAGAGCCATGGTGATATCATGATAGTGTGTGTTGGTTAGAAATCCTTTGTGATGTCATCATAGTGTTTGTTGGTCAGAGACCCTTCGTGATGTCATCATAGTGTGTGTTGGTCAGAGACCCTTCGTGATGTCATCATAGTGTGTGTTGGTCAGAGACCCTTCGTGATTCATCATAGTGTGTGTTGGTCAGAGACCTTCGTGATGTCATCATAGTGTGTGTTGGTCAGAGACCCTTCGTGATGTCATCATAGTGTGTGTTGGTCAGAGAGCCTCTCACTGCTGTTCCTGCCCTTACTTTTAGTGCTTGGCTCAGAGTTCATGACCTGCTGCCAGCAGTGGGGAGTTATAAATATCACAGCAGGAAAAGGAGGGTTGTATAGCAATCAATGCAGGCAGGGCTGTGAGGGGGGGTTTGACTTCTTGTACAAAATAACTACTGACATTTCATGCCTAACAGGAAAAAAGCCCTAAGCCTGTCATTAGAAAGATAATAAAAAGCAGACCATAATGATAGGAAAGGCATACATGTTCAGTTTCTATGTCTTCTGCTGTGGCAGATTAATTAATCTAATCTTATTAATCTACAAATAAATTCCTTCATGTAAAATTCATCACTTTCCAACTGTGTCTTGGAACAGTCAAATAAACAAGAACAACAGCAACCAGGGTCATGCACTACAGGCTGTATGCATGCCTGCTGCCTACCTTTCTTGCCCTATACTTTAATCCTGGTGGCTGTAGACACGTGCTAAGTACTCCACTGTAAACAATCCATCAGTGGCTGACTGCTGCTAGGCCAGTGGCCTGTGCTAAAGTTAGTGTCTGTTTCACAGAGCTGTTTATACATCTCTGTGTACTGTTCTTTCACAGCTACTAAAGCAATGAGAGGAGTTCATGGCACTTTGGCTGGCACCAGGAGTAACAGGTTGATAATATAATGGGCCCAGTCCAACCAAACACAAAAAATTCCCCAACACTCATTTTGCTTTTCTTATTATATAATGAAAATGGGTGACTGAAAACATAACTTCCACTAACCCTGTCCACTACACTTTGAGTATCTGCATCTGTCTTTTTTCTCTCTGCTTTTAGACAGTTTTCTTTTAATGTATGTACAAGCAAGGTCTAAAGTTGTTGTTTTTTTCACCTGGTGGGTTTCTGTGGTGCTCTGCAGTTTTGGAGAAACAACCTTAACCTTAACCTTAATTCTCTCCGTGCCAGAAGGCACATAAGGCTTGGACATCATTTCTCCACTGGTTTCGATCTGTAACTGCGCTGTGTGCTGCGCTCCAAGAGCTCCATCCAGCAGCATTCCGCTCCACCTCCACCATTCTTCGCCAGGTTGTCTTTGGGCGGCCTCTCTTCCTTCTTCCCTCTGGTGTCCATCCGAGGGCCACAGCACAGTCATTCTTCTGATCTTTTCTTAGGACATGGCCAATCCACTTCCATCTCTTTCTTCTTATTTCTGTACTTATCTTCCCTGCCCCTGCCATCTGAAGGGTTGCCTTGTTGGAAATGTGCTGTTGCCATCTAATCTTAAGAATCTTCCGGAGGCATTTGGTTTGGAAGGTGTCCAGTTTTTCTTCTTCTCCTTTTGTGAGCTTCCAGGTTTCACATCCATACAGAAGTACTGAGAGTACCAAGCTCTTGAAGAGGGAGGTTTTGGTTTTGCTGCCGATGTCTCCAGCTTTCCAGATGTTAGACAGGCGTTTGAACTGGGTGTTCGCCAAGGCTATCCTTCTTTTGACATCTGCTGTTCCTCCTCCATCCTTTGTCACGTTGGCCCCTAGATAGGTGAAGCTGTCCACCTCTTCGACATCGTTCCCCCTGACTTTCAGCTTCTCCTTGCTCTTGCTGTTGGCTTTTATCGCTTTGCATTTCTTGTCGTTCATCCTCAGGCCTACTTTAGCAGCATTATCCTCGAGCTTGGCTGTTTTCTGCTGTAGATGGTTCATGGCCGATGATAAAAGGGCTAGGTCATCTGCAAAGTCGAGGTCTTCTAGCATTGTAGTGAAATTCCACCTGATCCCTGTTCTTTCGCCCTCTGTCGTCTTCTTCATGACCCAGTCAATCACCAACAGGAAAAGGAATCCAGACATGCAGCACCCCTGTTTCACTCCAGTAATCACCGGAAACCAGTCTGTTGTTTCATTTTCATCTATGACAGCGCACTGAAAGTCCTCATAAAGGGACTTAACCATCCTGATCAATTTCCCAGGGATTCCATACTGGCGCATGATGATCCAAAGACTGTTTCTGTGTATGGAGTCAAAGGCCTTTTCAAAATCTACAAAGTGGATGTACATTGTTGCATTCCATTCGTTGACTTGTTCTAAGATGTTCCTGATGATGAATATCTGTTCTGTGGTTCTTCTCCCTTTCCTAAAGCTGGCTTGTTCCTTTCTTAGTGATGGATCCACTCCTGCTTGTATCCTGCTGACCAGGATCCTGCTCAGCACCTTACTGGCCAGTGGCAGTAGTGTGACTCCTCTCCAGTTTCCACAGTCTTGGAGATTGCCTTTCTTTGGTATCTTGCAGATGAGTCCTTTTGTCCATTGCGTGGGAACAGTTTCTTTCTCCCATATGAGGTCAAATATTCTTTTCAGTTCTTTGCTGGTATTCTCTGGGTCTGCTTTCAGCATCTCTGCTGTAACTTGGTCTATTCCCGGTGCTTTTCCATTGTTGAGGGTGCATAGTGCATTTCTTATCTCTTGCGGTGTAGGGGTTTCTATTGAAATATCTAGTTCTTCTCTCTCCTCGTCGTCTTCTTGTGGTTGGTCATCTGGTGTATCCCTGTTGAGTACCTCCTGAAAGTGTTCCTTCCACCTTTCTAGTCTGGCCTCCTTACTCTTCAGCAGGTCTCCATTCTTGTTCTTCACTGCTGCCGCTTGTCTTGTACCTTGTCCTGTCAGCTGTTTCACTATGTTGTAAACTTCTTTCTGTTGTCCATTCTCCGCCGCAGCCTGTGCTCTCTGTGCTTTCTCTGCTATCCATTTTCTCTTGTCTTCTCTCGCGCTCCTTTTCACTTCCTTGTCCTTTTCTTTGTACCTTTCCTTCATCCTGCTCCGAATCCTTTCTGACCGGATGCTATTTATCTTGGTCTTGATTTCCTTCCTCTCGTCTATCATCTTCCATGTGTTGTCACTGATCCATGGTTTGCTTTTTCCTTTTCTCTGAATCCAAGTACTTCCTCTGCAGCATTGACATAAGCACTCCTCTGCTGCTCCCATATCGTCTCTATGTCTTCACTCTCTGTCCTGTTTTCCTCCAGCTTGTTCTTCACTGCCTCACAGTATCTTTTCTTTGCTTCTTCGTCCTTCAGTCTATCCACGTTTATCTTTGGTTTCACCCTGTTCTTGTTCCTGTGTGTGCTGAGCCGTGGTTTGAAGCTGGTCCTCACCAGGTAGTGGTCGCTGTTGGCATCTGCTCCCCTCTGTACTCTCGAGTCTATTACAGATGATCTCCATTGTCCACTAATCAGCAGGTGATCTATCTGGTTCCTACTCATCCCGTCAGGTGAGACCCATGTGGCTTTGTGTATGTCCTTGTGTGGAAACAGTGTACCTGTTATGACGAGGCTATTCATCTGACTGAACTCA
>JASPKP010003077.1:12500-15000 GCA_030674155.1 Stramonita haemastoma | reverse complement strand
AGACAGAGACAGAGACAAAAGGAGAAAGAGAGAAAAGAGAGAGAGAGAGAGAAGAGAGGAGAGAGAGAGAGAGAGAGGAGAGAGAGAGAGGGAGAGAGAGAGGGAGAGAGAGAGAGAGAGAGAGAGAGAGGAGAGAGAGAGAGAGAGAGAGAGAGAGAACAAAAAAAAAGTCAACCGACCAACTAGACAAACAGAACAAAATCTTTTATCTTAAAAAAAAAAAAAACCTGCATACACACTGGTGTCCTGTTTACACATCATCCCCGAAGTTGGAATGCAGCTGTCTTACTGGTGGGTAAAAACCAGTCGCATACGCAAAATCTCACCATCGGTGAACCTTTAAGCTCTGGCTGTGGAACTAGGAACGGGGGGAAAAAAAAAAAACCCATCTCTAGAACCCAGTTGAAAACCAGAGGATTGAAGGAGGAGAGGGTTTGGACAGAGAAACTAAAGTAATGACTGACACCTGCTAAAGTGACTGACATCATCACTATCTTGGTGACCATGCAATCAAGTGAACCCCCACCGTGAGAGTGCATAGACAAAAAACCCCCATCAACTCAAAGAGACGCACGCGCGCGCGCGAGCACGCAAACACACAAAACATGCACGCATACATTTCACGCACGCACATACGCAAACACACACATAGACACACACATGCACACATGTACACGCGCGCGCGCGCGCCACACACAAACACCACCCACACACACAAACCCCCCAACACACACCCCACAACAACACAAAACTTTTAGTCTTCTTGCCGTTCTTGTGGGGTCTATCTGTCTGTCAGTCGGTTTTAATTTGGGGTCTGTCACAACACACACACCACCACCACACACACACACACACACACAAAACCCCAACAACACAACAAAAAACACGCACGCACGCACGCCGCAGCACACACAAAACCCCCCCCTCCCCCCCTCCCAAACAACTCTTTTTCTCTTTTTTTCTCACACACACATTTTTTCCAAAAAAACACACACAAAACCCACACACACACAACACACAAACACACAAACCAAAACCACACACACACACACACCACACACTCTCTCTCTCTCTCCCTCTCTCTTTATGCAGAATTCCCCGGCCCCTAAAAGCTTAAAAAAAAAAAAAAAAAAAAAAAAAAAAAGAGAAAAATTTTAAAGCCGGGGTTTTTTTTTGTTCGAATAACAGGAAGTAAGGGAAAAAGAGGAAATTTAAAAATTAAATATCTTTGGGGTTTTCAGGCTGAATAAAAAAAAGGAAAAAAAACTCCTTAAAACAACCCCCAAAGAAAAAAAAAAAAAAAAGAAAATTTAAAAATTTGGGAAAAATGAAAAAAAAAAGAGGAAGAAATTAAAAGGACAGGGAAGTAAAAAAAAATTCAGGCAGAAAGAAAAAAACAAGAAAAAAAAAAAAAAGATAAACCCCAATTCAAAAAAAAAGGGGAAAAAAGACGAAAAAAAAGAAAGAGAGAAATAAAAAAAAAAAAAAAAAAAAAGAAAAAAAAAAAAAAAAAAAAAAAGAAAAAAATCGACAAAAATTTTAAGAAAAAAAAATTTTTTAAAAAAGGATCCCCTCCCCTGAAAAAAAAGGAAAAAAAAAAAACTAAAAAAGAAGTAAAAGAAAAAAAAAAAGAAAAAAAGGGGAAAAAAAAAAAGGGGGAAAATGAAAAAAAGGGGAAAGAAAAAAAAAAGGGAAAAAAAAAAGGAAAAAAGGAAAAGGAAGGAAAAAAAAAAAAAAAAAGAAAAAAAAAAAAAAAACAAAAAAGAAAAAAAAAAAAAAAAGAAAAAAAGAAAGAAAAGTAAAAAAAGGGAGGAAAAAGGAAAAGGGGGGGGTTTAAAAAAAAAAAGGGGAGGGGAAGGGAAGGGAAAAAAAACAAAAAAGGGGGGAAGGGAAAGGGAAAAAAAAGGGGAAAAAAGAGAGAAAAGAAGGGGAAGGGGGGAAAAAGAAGAAAAAGGGGGAAGAAAAGGGGGAAGGGGGGAAAAAAAGGGGGGGAGAGAGAAAGGGGGTGGGGGGAAAAAGGGTTGAGGAGAGGAGAGGGAAAAGAAAAAAAAGGGAAAAAAAGGGAAAAAGGGAAAAAGAAAAAAAAAAAAAAAAAAAAAAAAAAAAAAAAAAAAAAAAAAAAAAAAAAAAAAAAAAAAAAAAAAAAAAAAAAAAAAAAAAAAAAAAAAAAAAGGGGGAAAAAAGAGGAGAGAGAAAAAGAAACAAAAAAAAAAAAATCAAAATAAAAAAAACCCAAACAAACAGAAAAAGCAAACTAAACTGTTTAAAATACAACAAAAAAAACAAAAAACAACAACATGAGAGCAAGGCTAAAAGAAAAAAAGGGAACCAAGCAAAAAAAAAACAAAAAACCACCCACAAAACAACAAAACAAAAAACAAACAAGAAAAAACAAAAAGAGGGAGGAGAGAGAAAAAGAAATGGACTGTGTTGAGGGCGTTAAAAAACACTCTGAAGAAGCAACCTGAAGAAGGACAAAGACGAAGAAGCGACAACAAAG
>JASPKP010003077.1:0-7500 GCA_030674155.1 Stramonita haemastoma | reverse complement strand
TTTGCGTTTTTTTTCGCTAAAGTCAGGATCTCTTCATGTGGCCCCATGGCGTTTTCAATTCTAATGTTCACTTCCTTGTTAGTTGTGTGATCTCTGTACGAGATACCAACAAAAAACAACAACAAACAACAAAAAACCAAGTTTTAAACTGAGGATGGATGTAGGCCTACAGTTAAAAATGACTATTTTAGGTACCCACATTAACAGGTTTTTCTTTTCCTGATCACACATATATATATATGTATCATGTTTTCTGTGTTACAGACAGTGTTAATCTTTACGCCTGTGGGTTGCTACGGAAACACAACAAAATAGCCGCTAAACAACAAAAATGAACGTCTGTAGTTTATGTCTGCTACGAATGACTGACGCACAGGGTTTTTGCTATGTAGATTGAATACAGACTGACGCGTTCTTTGTTTTTTAAAGTGGGTTTTAACCCCCCCCCTACCTTTTTTTGATTTTTAAAAGTAAACTTACAGGATGTGCATTGATATAGGATACCAAACAGCAATATTTTTCTATCCAGACATTTTTTTTTTTGCGGGGAAAAGCTATTGGAAAAAAGTTAAAACCTAAAAGTCTGCCAAAATTGAGAGCTATGCCTTTTGCTCAGTGCGGATGAAACGTTACTTAAGGTTCGTTTGAACCTTGTAAAAGCGCAAAACTGAACAAAAGAAAACAAATGCGTATGCATTTATCTGTACTAAATACACATAGCTGGGGTCGATAAGGTTTTTTTATTTTAAAAAAATTACTCACATACACAGACACAGACACACAGATACACAGACAGACAGACAGACAGACAGACAGACAGACAGACAGACAGACAGACAGACAGACACACACACACACACACACACACACACACACACACACACACACACACACACACACACACACACACACTATAAAAGAAATACTTTAAAAACTCGAAATCCACACAAAAAAATTGTGGAAAAAATCATTATTCTGTTCAATTTTTCAGTGTGGTGTTTGGCTTGGAGTAAAAACTCCTCATGATCTCTCTCTCTCTCTCTCTCTCTCTCTCTCTCTCTCTCTCTCTCTCTCTCTCTCTCTCTCTCTCTCTCTCTCTCTCTCTCTCTCTCTCTCTCTCTCTCTCTCTCTCTACTACTACTACTACTACTACTACTACTATACTACTACTACTACTACTACTACTACTACTACTACTACTGCTTCCATTATACTAAAAAAAAAAGTCAAATCAAATCAAATCAAATATCTATCTCTTTTTCACTCATCAACTCATTCACAGACTAACCTCCCCATTCATTAACTAGAGGACAAGTTTTACTTACAAACCGCATGGAATATTATCATTGTTTTATCCCTTCTTTTTTTTTTTACACTCCCGTTTTCTTTGTGATTGACAAAAACGAGCATTGTGACTGACACGTTCGCGTGGTGTCGGCAGTTTACATTCGTGCAGAAGACCGAAAGGGGAACTGGGGGAATGACAGGGGAAAGTGAAAGCTGAAATGGAACGGGAACATTCCCCAGGGAACGAGAAAGACCAGCAGGAAGCTCAGTTCAGTGGGTGTAGCCATAATAGTGGAGAACTAAAGGGAATGAATTACGTTTCCATTCACCGTCAAGAGTAATCTTCTCTTCGCTGAGAGTTGTGTATATATTTTTCATTGTGATGTGGATAAGATTTTGTTTCTTTTTTCCTTTTTCTGATCTTTTTATTTTTTGGTGTATTATGTCTTTTTCGGGGATAAAAGGTTTTAAAATAATTTGAAGGAACTCTCTCTCTCTCTCACGAACACACGCACACATACACATACATGCATATAAACACACGTATACACCCCCCTCCCCCAACACACACACACACACACATACAAACTGTCATCTATACATACATAACAATTCACAAGTCACACACAAACACACTTGTTTGGCATTAACAAAAAAAAAATCACCCAAGTTACAACACATTCACTTGCAGACAAAAACACTGGGCCCTCTTGACCTAGACAACAATTCCTGCATTGATTTTTTTTATCCAGGAAAAGTGGAAGAAACCACAAACACTAGTAGGGAAGAACAAGGAGAACACAAAAGAAAAGGATGAAGAGGATAATGAGACAAGAGGAAGGAGGTAGATGAGGAGGAGGTAAAGGAAGATGAGGAGGAGGAGGAGGAAGAAGAGGAGGAAGAGATACAAAGACAGTAATTGGATTCCTAGTGGAGTCAGCAGCGGCCGTCATTCAGTCACGTACTCCCTCACTGTCCGCCAGGGCACATCACTCTTGTTCTCAGCCTGTCAGGATTTATGTCCCTTGCTCCATGTTTTCCAAGATGTTCCGAATAAATTATTGGTCTTGTCCTCTTCGTATTTGAAAATGAAACATTTCTCTAAGTATGGTTAGTTGTTTTTTGTTTTATTTTAATGGAAAGAAATCGAAAAGGACAACAACAGCACCAAATAACGAGAAGAAAGAAGAATGAAAAGAAGAAGAATGAAGAAGAAGAAGATACGGAAGAAAGAAGAAGAAGGAATCGGAAGAAGAAGAAGAAGAATCGGAAGAAGAAGAAGAAGGAATTTCAAAGGATTCAGAAGAAGAAGAAAGAAGAAGAAGGAGGAGGAGAGAGGAGGAGGAGGGGGCGGAGGAGGAAGGAAGGAGGAAAAACCACCTAATAAACCCAAACAACAAAGAGCCAACAGCAACAAACAAAAAACAACAAGAAAAATCAACTATAGTTATGCACAGATAAAATGTTTATATAGCTCTTTGATTGTGGTGTGTGTGTGTGTGTGTGTGTGTGTGTGTGTGTGTGTGTGTGTGTGTGTGTGTGTGGGTTTTTATCTGTCTGTCTGTCTGTCTGTCTGTCTGTCTGTCTGTCTGTCTGTCTGTCTCTCTATGTATGTCTGTATGTCTGTATGTCTGTCTGTCTGTCTGTCTGTCTGTACGTACGTACGTACGTACGTACGTATGTATGTATGTATGTATGTATGTATCTCTCTCTCTCTCTCTCTCTCTCTCTCTCTCTCTCTCTCTCTCTCTCCCTCTCTCCTCCCCCCTCTCTCTCTCCCCATCTCTGCAGGATGGGGGTCGGTCAGACATCAGAGGTCAGACCCAATGACAGACCATTCAGAATGCGGCACTGACAGACAGTCCGCACAGTCCGGAATAATGATACACCTTTCTCTGCCACACATGCGACAGCCAGAAGTGAGCCTTACATCCACATCACGTAACACTTGCTGTGTAAAACACATACACACACACACACGCACGCACGCAGGCACGCACGCACGTACGCACACACGCACGCACTCACGCACACACGCACGCACACACACGCTCGCACACATGCAGGAACGTGCAGAGAGAAGCACCTGCTAGCACAGAGAGAGAGAGAGAGAGAGAGAGAGAGAGAGAGAGAGAGAGAGAGAGGAGAGAGAGAGAGAGAGAGAAGAGAGAGAGAGGAGAGAGGAGAGAGAGAGAGGAGAGAGAGAGAGAGAGAGAGAGGAGAGAGAGAGAGAATTGAATTGAATTGAATTAATTGAATTAATTTTATTTTCAGAAGGTGATAGAGTAAGCATGACAATTGCTTTTTTACATCCAGCCTTCTATAACAATAACAAAAACAAAAAGAGGAAAGAAAATCATAACAATGAGAAACAATTGGGGGGGGGGGGGTACATAATCTGATTCTTAATCATGCAATTATACCTGTTTTCAAATAATAGGCGAACAGCTGAAGTAAAGAGAGAGAGAGAGAGAGAGAGAGAGAGAGAGAGAGAGAGAGAGACAGAGATAGACAGACAGACAGACAGACAGACAGACAGACAGACAGACAGACAGACAGACAGACAGACAGACAGACAGATACAAAGAGAGAAATTATGAACAATTTTTTACCAGGGTAATGAGATAATTAAAATAAACAAGCCATTACCTAACAACAACACTAAATACCCAAAAGCAAAGAGACCCCCCCCCTATTTCCCCTTATTGAGGACAACACAGAACAAAGAAAAGTTCTAAAAAAAAAAAAAAAAAGAATGTTTGTATCATAAGAAAATATCACAAAACGCATACACCTGCACGCACACACGCACTCAATCTCATATTAAAACATACTGATCACTGCATGCTGCAATATGCACGACAAAATGGATGATGCACTGTATGGATAATTATACAATAAAAACTACTTTAAAATGTGAAATACGCAAGTTTATGATCAATACGCTTCAACTAACAAAACACTCGTATATGACGTAAGTCTTTAGCTTAGCATTATAGTAGCAATAAAGACAGGAAATACAAACTATTGACTAGGTTAACTCATTTTTCAATGAATGCATAAGATGACATTTATAAGCACGTTTAAATGACAAGATACTGCTGGCATTTTTTATGCATTCTGGCAACGTGTTCCATAGAACTCCTCCTGAGTAGGAAAGGCTAGTTTTGTCCATGTCAATCCTTGGTTTCCGAATCAGTATATTGTTCGTGTATTTTGACTGATTAAGGGGAAATCTTGCAGTCACAGTAGTTGGAGCGAGTTCGTTCATTATTCGATACATTGTAACAGCTTTATTGTATTCGAGCTGGTAATTTAAGGGGAGGATATCTAGTTTAATGTAATCTTGAGGTGACAAGCTAGAAGATTTTAACAGTATGAGTTTAAGAGCTCTCTTGTGGATCCTTAAAAGAGGTTTTAAGTTGTTACCACTGCTTAAGTCATACAACGTTGAAGCATAATCAATGATAGATTGTATATGAGCATGATAAAATTGTTTACGAGCATTGAGATCTAAATAATGTTTAATTTTTGAAAGTTGATATACCTTTTGTGAGATTCGCTTGCATAGGCTGTCAATATGGGATGACCAGCTGAGATTGTTATCAATAATGACACCCAATACTCGATGAGTGTTAACTTCAATGATAGCGTTTTACCAAGATAAATATGAGGCATGAGAAAAGAGATGTTTTGTCGCTTTTGTCGAGAAGTAATTGTCATGTATTTTGTTTTGTGTTCATTCAAAGACATATGGTTGAGCTCAGTCCACTTTAATAATTGATTGGCATTTTCTTGTAGAGAGAGAGAGAGAGAGAGAGAGAGAGAGAGAGGGGAGAGAGAGAGAGAGAGAGGGAGAGAGAGAGATGAGAGAGAGGAGAGAGAGAGAGAGAGAGAGAGAGAGAGAGAGAGAGAGAGAGAGAGAGAGAGAGATGACTCAAGAAATAAATCGAGTTAGCTCCCCTCCCTTTGGGATACGGTGAAGTGTTGAGAGATGTTTAATCTTTGGCTGAATGGCTTTTTTTCCAGAGAGAGAGCAGACGAAGAAAGAAACAACACACAAAACATTTTTTCATGAAAACCACCTTACCCACACACACACACACACACACACACCACCCACACACACACACAACACACACACAACAAAACACGACACACACACACACACACACACACACAACTTGTTAAGCACACCTCCTTAAGAAGGAGGAACATTTGAAAAAAAAAAACCTGAAAAAAAATCAACACCCCCACCCTCATAACCCCCCCCCAAAGATACCCCCTCCCCCCAATCCCAAGCCCCTCCACATTCTTGTTCTTTGGAAAGTTAACCCCCCCCCCCTCTCCACTACTCCCTCACTACTTTATACTTAATACAATGACAGCAGCAAGAATTTTGAAAAAAAAGAAAGGAACGAATGGTCTGTTAAAAAATACAAATAGGACCAACAAGGAAGTTAAAAGCAAAGTGATAATCATCAAAATAAGTATTTGTTAAGATGGTGTGTGTGTGTGTGTGTGTGTGTGTGTGTGTGTGTGTGTGTGTGTGTGTGTGTGTGTGTGTGTGTGTGTGTGTGTGTGGTGTTTTGTTGTGTGTATGTGTGTGTGTATGTGTGTTTGTGTGTGTGTGTGTGTTGTTTGTGTGTGTGTATGTGTGTGGTGTGTGTGTGTGTGTGTTGTGTGTGTGTGGTGTATGTCTGTGGGTGTATGTCTGTGGGTGTATGTATGTGTGTGTGTGTGTGTGTGGGGGGGGGGGGGGGTTGTCAATGGTAGTAAGGAATCTTGGTTGATGACAGTTAGGGGCAGGCGCACTGTAATGATACTAGTTATCACAGGAAAAGTGTGACATGTGACATAAAAGGAGATATTGAAAAGGCGGACAGTTAATTTTGTTGTTACAAAAGGACGGTGGCAGGATGGTTAAGACGTTCACCTGCCAATATGTAAACCGTGAGTTTCTGGGTTCGTACCCAGCCTCGCCCTTTCTTCCCAGTTTGACGAAAAAATCGAAACTGAATGTCAAAGTCATTCGGATGAGACTAGAAACCGAGGCCCCGTGTGCGTACGCACGCAGAACATCTTGCTCACACGTTAAAATCCCGTTCCGCCTTTCGGAAGAGCAGGCCATCGTGTGCCTGTAGGAGCGGATGACAAAATTATAAAAAACCAGCATGCACACAGGTGTCATGTTTAGACACCATCCCTGATGAAAAAAAAAATAATGGGTAGGCGCTGCACTTGTGGCGACGCGCTCTCCCCGGGGAGAGCAGCCCGAATTTCACGCAGAGAAATTGCTGTGAGATAAAGTGGTATGAAATAAAAAAAACACAAACGTTTTTGTCTTTGTTGTTGATGTTGTTGTGTTTCACAAAAGTGCCGTCCCAGGGAGGGATGCTGGAAGATACCAGCAGCCTGGCTTGGGGGAAAACACATGTTTAATATTTCTAATGAGTTGTGATCTATTTTCAGTGATGGATGTATTTTTTTGCAAGTAAAATGTAAAGGTAAAGGTGCCCATAACCTATGTGGTCGTAGGGGAGTGAGGCCTCTGAGACCTCAGCTTCTCTAGAGGCCAGCATGTTAGGGCAGCACCCATCTCCTCTCCCTCACTGCTTTACCTTCCCTGACCTTAAAGAAGTCAAGTACCCATTTACAGCTGGGTGAACTGAGGGGACTGTTCTGAAGCCAAGGCACGCGCGCAAACGGTCACCCATCCACTTGGTACCCACGCGCGCTCGATTCTGCTTAACCTTAGCTTGGGGAAAGTGAGTGCTCTGACCACTGAGCTATCCCGTCCCCCATTTTGCATGTGTTGTGGTCAATTTGAAAAATAGTGTGCTGTACTGTTGCTGTATTTTGTTAGGTGGAATGGGTTGAAGCCAGTGAATATGGTCATTGACTGTGAGGCCTTAGATACTGATGTTCCGATTTCTGCCAGTGTGATAATGATAATAAAAAAGGAGAATCTGAATTTGACGTGTCGTGTCGCTGAATGATCTAAAATGAGATCAGATTGTGCTAGAGTGTACTCTTTTTGGCAAGGGGTGTGTGTTGTGTGTGTGTGTGTGTGTGTGTGTGTGTGTGTGTGTGTGTTGTGTGTGTGTGTGTGTGTGTGTGTGTGTGTGGTGTGTGTGTGTATGTGTGTGTATGTATGTATGTATGTATGTATGTATGTCTGTATGTCTGTATGTCTGTCTGTCTGTATGTATG
>JASPKP010003076.1:12500-20951 GCA_030674155.1 Stramonita haemastoma | reverse complement strand
CCACACGCACACACACCCACTGACACCACACACCACACCACACAACACACCACACACACACAACGCACACGCACACTACACGCACACAAACACTACACACACCACACACACTCACACACACCACACACACCACCACACAAAGACCACGCACCACACACACCACACACACCTCACACCCCCACAACCATCCCCACACACCACACGACCACACACACACACCACAACACACACCCACACCACACACACACACACACACAACACACACCACACACACACCCACGCACACACACCACACACCCCACGCAACAACACACCACACACAACCCACACACACACACACCCCACCACCACACACCACACACACACACCCACACACACACACACACCCACACAACACCCACACCCACACAACACACCACACACATCCACACATCACCACCACCACACCACACACACACCAAACACACCAAACACACCACACACCACAACCCACACACCACACACACACACCCACACACCACACACCCCACACACACACAACACCACCACACACACACCACACACACACACCACACACAGCACACAATCCACACCACACACACCACACCCACCACCACACAACACACACACACACACACCCCACAACACCACACACACAACACACCACAACACAACACACACCACCACACACACACACACATCACACAAACACACACCACCCCCCCCCCCACACACACACACAAAAACCACACACACACACAACCACCACACACACCCACACACCACACCCCAACACACACACCCCACACACACACACAACACACACCCACACACCACTCACCAAACCACCACACACACACCAACAACACCACCACACACACACCCCACACACACCAACCACAACACACACACCACACACAACCACACACAACCAACAACACACACCAAACACACAAACCCCACCAACCACACACCACACCCACCAACACACACACACACCACACCACCCACACACACACACACACACACACAACCACATACACACGACACACAAACACCAACACTTACACACAACACCACCACCACACACACATACCAACCTCACCACATCACACACACCACCACACACCACATCACACCACACCACACACCACACTCACCACACAATACCACACCACAACACTACCACACACACACCACACGCACAACATCACACGCACACACCACACCACACACACCACACACCCACATATACACCACACCCCCCACACACCGCCACAACCACACACATACCACACACACACACATCACACCGAACCACATACACACACACACCACATCACACCGCACCACAACACCACACACACACACCACACAACACCACATACCACACACCACACAACCACACTCCACACACCCCACACATACCACACACCCACACACACCACACATTCCACACACACACCACACCACACAGACACACCACACACCACACACACCACCACACACACCACACACACCAGACACCACACACACCACACACACACCACACCACACACACACCAGAAACACCACACACACATACCACACACACACCACACACAACCCCATGCACCCCACACATACCACACATCCCACACACACACCCCAACACACATCCCTCACAACACATACCACACACCACACACATCACCACACACACTACACACCACACCACACACCACACACATACCCCACCCCGCCACTCCCCACCCCCCCACACACCCCACACACCCCACACACCACACACACCACACACCACACACACACACCACAAACACACACCACACACATCACACACAGCCCCCACACATACCCCACACACCACACACCACAACTCCCCCAACACACACCCGATACACCCCACACGCCCCACACACACATCACACACACCCCATACATACCCCCACACACACACCAAAAACTCACCATAAACACCCCCACACACACACCCCACACACACCGCACACTCACCACACACACCACACACTCAGCACACCCCCACACCCCCCACACCCCTCACCACACACACACCCCTCACCACACACACCACACACACACCTCACACCACACACACACCACACACACTCACACATACCACACACACCTCACACATACCACACACAGCACACCCCCCCCACACACCCCACAGACACCACACACACACAACACCCATACGCCACATACCCCACACACCACACACACCCCCACACCCCACACACACTACACACACCACACCCCCTACACCCCACACAACCCACACACCACCACACCACACACACACCACACACAACACACACAGCCCCAGACATACCCCGCACACCCAAACACACACCCCCCCACACCCCCACGCCCACACACCCACCACCACCCACCCCCCACACACACACCACACTATACCACGCACACCACACCACACCACAAACACACCACACACCACACACAGCCCCCACACATACCCTACACCCCCCCACACCCACACACACCTCACACCCCCCACACCTCCCCCACACACCACACAGACCACACCACACACCACACACACACCCACACACACACCACACACACCACACATACACACACCCCACACACCCACGCACACACACCACCACACCCACGCACACACACCACACACAACCCACACACACCACACACCCTTCACCCACACACACACACACACACTCCACACACACCACACACACCCGAAAAACACCCCACACCCATCACATACACCACACACATCCCACACATCACACCCCCCCCACACACACCAACACACACACACACCCACACCCACATACCCCACACACCCACACCCACACCCCACACCCCCACACACACCACACCCCCCACACACACCACACACAAACCACACAGCACACAATCACCACACAGCACACACACACACTACACACAGCACACACACCCTACACACCCACACAC
The DNA here is from genome assembly GCA_030674155.1 of Stramonita haemastoma. Lineage (NCBI taxonomy): Eukaryota > Metazoa > Mollusca > Gastropoda > Neogastropoda > Muricidae > Stramonita > Stramonita haemastoma. The sequence goes on along the minus strand of JASPKP010003076.1, from coordinate 17,969 downwards.
AACTTACACCACACACACACCACACACTCACCACACACCACACAATCACACTAAACACCACACACACACCCAACACCCCACACACACCCCCAACACCCCACACCCCCTACACCCCCCACACCCTACACCCCCACACACCCTACACACCCCACACACACACCACACCACATACACCACACACCACACAACACACACCCACACAAACCAAACAGACCACACACACCACACATAACCACCACACACACCACACCCACCAACACACCCCTCACCCCCCACACACACCCAACACACCCTACACACGTACGACACCCCCTTACACACCACGCACTCCCCACACACACACCCCACACAAACCCCACACAAACCCCACAACACCCCCCACACACACAACTGACACCCCACCCCCCACCCCCCACCCCCCCACACAACACACATACACCACACATGAACACCACACCCCACACACACCAACACACACACACCTCACCCCACACACACACACCACACACCACACACACACCACTCACACGCCACACACACCCCTCACACCAAACACAACACACATACCACACACCCTCCACCCCCCCACCCCCCAACACACCAACCACACTACACGCATCACACACAAACCCGACACACACCAGAAACACCCCCACACACACACCCCACACACACACCCCACACACATCTCCCACACACCACACACATCTCCCACACACCACACACACACACACACACCACACACACCACACACACACACACACACACACACACAACACACACACACCGCACACTCACACCACACACACCATACACACCACACACACACACACACACACCACACGCACCAGACACACTCCCCACACCCCCCACACCCCCCACACATGCCACACACACGCCACACACACCTCACACGCACCACACCCTACACACCACACATACACCACACCCTACACACCACACACACACCACACCCTACACACCACACACACCACACACATAACAGCTCTAACTCAACTTACAGACAGTCTCTTACACAACATAAATAAAAATAACTATACAGGCTTAATTTTTGTTGACTTTGAAAAAGCATTTGATGTAATTAATCACTCCTTGCTAGTACGTAAACTTCACCTATATAAACTAACACCTGAAATAATCAATCTTTTAAAGAGTTTTTTGTTAGATAGACAGCAGCTGGTAACTGCAAATAATCAAACATCAGAATTAGTATCTATTAAATATGGAGTACCACAAGGATCAATATTGGGTCCTCTTTGTTCTCTATATATGTAAATGACTTACCCTTATTTCTAGATTGTAGCTGTGAAATGTTTGCTGATGACACATCTCTCTATTGTAGTGATACCGACCCCCAAAGACTGACACTCAAACTTCAAAACAATATCAACAAATTGATTACTTGGACTCAATTAAACCATATGTCCTTAAATGCACAAAAAACTAAGAGTATGTACGTACTAGCAAGACAAAAGAGGCAAAAAATGAAAAGTAAATTTCAACCTCTGTTGATAGATCAAAAAATTATTGAAGAAGTTGACTCACACAAGATTCTGGGTGTAATTATCGACAAAAATCTTACTTGGACTGACCATGTGATGGCATTAGGAAAACGTCTTACAAACAAGGTACGCCAGCTATCAAAAATAAAACACTTTCTAGATGATCATTCACGCAAACTCTTTTTTTGTGGACACATCTTGCCTATAGTTGACTATGCCTCATCTCTTTGGGACAACTGCAGTGAAACTAATTTGAAATTCATTCATCGATTATATAAAAGAGCACTAAAACTTGTCCTATTAAAATCAAGCTCCCTAACCATCAATGATTATAAGCAAACAAATATTCTTACATTCCAAAACAGGCTTTACTTTAATAAAGCTCTATTTGTACAAAAAGTTGTCAATGGAAATGCCCCTCCCAAGATCATCAATAGATTCAAAATTAATGAACACAGGCATAACCATCTACTAACATTTCCCAGACCCAGAAACAATCTTTACAAAACAAGCTTCCAATATTCAGGTAGTGATTTATGGAACAAGCTCCCAAAACATTTAAAATGCATCATAAATAAAAATCAGTTCAAAAACCAGTTGAAAAATCACTTAATGCGCTTATGCAAAAATGTTTAAGAACTAAACATGAATCCAATCAACCATATTTAGAACAGACTAAAGATATTGGTACTCTCTGCTCACCCTGAAAAATCTTTCATGTGTGGTTTACTGTGACTCAAAAATCTACACCTTGCTTGCTATATATATATGTGGAAAAGGAAAAGGCGGACAAAGATTTTTATTTATTTTTTTAAATAATTTATTTATGAACAGGATAGGGAATAAGAGATGTATGTAAACACATGCATATTTTACAAATTCAAAAGGAGAAAATCAAACCACTGATTTGATGACTAGATGGTGCTTTTTTTTTTTTTTTTTTTTTTTTTCCCCCAGTTTAAAAGTCTCAGTATAAATGTTTTTAAAAAAATTATTTTCTTATTTTTATTAATGGGACTATTAGCACTATTATATTCATATTATTTTGATTAGTGGATAAAGCCTTACTTTTTGGTTCTGAATGTTGTTGTTGTTGTTGTTGCGTGTGCGTGTGTGTTTGTTTTTGTTCGTATATGTAGGGATTTTATTTATTAATATAATCATAAATCATTATCATAATTCTTCTGTTTGCTGCTTGTGTTTTCCTCCTTCCTCCTTGATACTCCCCTCCCCATCTGTTCCCACCCCCCCTCCCAATTTTATAGGGTTTTTTGTGCTTTTTTGTTTTTTGCTTTTGTTTTGTTTTGGATTTTTGTTTCTCTTGTTTGTTTGGTTTTTTCCTTGCTTTTGATTGCTTGTTATTTTTTGTTTGTTGGTATGTTTATTAGTGCATATGTTATTTCCTCTCAGTGGAGATGGGTATTATCATATGGTATTGTTGCGTTTTTGTTGTTGTTGTTGTTGTTTTGTTTTTTTCTTTTCTTCCTCTATATATATAAATATGAACTGAAGAATGGAGGTATTGTAATTTGACATAAGTTGCTTATTGACATTTCAAGGATTTTTTTTCTTAAGTCTTAAATAATGGTTGGTGACATTGAAACTGATGTAAGCTGTTGTTTGATATTATTTGAATTTTCTTAAAAAAAACCTTAAATGTGTGCATGTGTGTACGTTGTTTATGTTATTTCCACTCAGTGGTGATGGATATTATCATATGGTATTGTTGTTTTTGTTGACTTTTCTTTTCTTCCTCCTAACATATAATCCGTGTGGATTGGGTTTTTTTTTTATTGTTGTTTTGGTTTGTTTGTTTGTTTGTTTGTCTTTGTTAGTTTGTTTTTTTTGTGGGTTTTTTTGGTATTCTGTTGTTTTTGTTTTTTTTTGGTGTGTGTGTGTGTGTGTGTGTGTGTGTGTGTGTGTGTGTGTGTGTGTGTGTGTGTGTGTTCCCTTTCTTTTTTCTTTTGTTTGATTGTATGTTTGTTAGCGTATATCTGTTATTTCCTCTCAGTGGTGATGGATATTATTATAACGTATTGTTGCGTTTGTTGTTTTTTTCCTTATCTTCTTTTTAAAGATATAAAGTATGTACTGAAGTATAGAGATATTTGACTCTGACATAAATTGCTTATTGACATTTTGTGGATTCTTTTTTTTTTTTTTTTAAAGTCTTAAATAATGGATTTTGGTTACATTGTATCTGATATAAGCATGTGTGTGTGTGTGTGTGTGTGTGTGTGTGTGTGTGTGTGTGTGTGTGTGTGTGTGTGTGTGTGGAGGGGGGGGGTTGTTGTTTGTTTGGTTGGTTTTTTTTTTGGTTTTTTTTGTTTGTTTGTTTTTTTTTTGGGGGGAGGGTTGACACTATATGATTTTTTTAAAGACTCAAAATGTATGAATGTACGTACGAGTATACGTGCTGAGGGGATGAGTGCAAACCGTGTGTGTGTGTGTGTGTGTGTGTGTGTGTGTGTGTGTGTGTGTGTGTGTGTATGTGTGTGTGTGTGTGTGTGTTGTGTGTGTGTGTGTGTGTGTGTGTGTGTGTGTGTGTGTGTTGTGTGTTAGGTGTATGTGTGTGTGTGTGTGTGTGTGTGTGTGTGTGTGTGTGTGTGTGTGTATGTGTGTGTGTGTGTGCGCGTGCGTATGAATTTTGAGTGGGAGTGTGGGTTTTTTGTGTTGGTTTTTTTTTTTTTTTTTTTTTTTTTTCGTGTGTGTGTGTGTGGGTGTGTGTGTTTTTGTTTGTTTTTTCTCCTCTTATGGTTGTTTAGTTGCTATTGTTGCTTGTTTTATCTATAGACATATTTTATTTTAAGGCTGTTGAAATCATGTTAGCTAATTAATGTTGGTGAAATGTTTGTTTTTGTTTTATTTGTTTCTTTGTTTGTTCTTTCCCCTTTTCTTTCTTTGTTGGTTTTATTGTTTTGCTAGGGATTTTCTGCTTTGATTTTTGTTGGGGTTTTTTGTGTTGCTTTATTTTGTTTTTTGCAGTTGTTTTGATTTTGTTTTTCGTTTCTTTAGATAGATGGCTTGATGGAAAAAAGCAAATCGATGCTTACTCAATGTACCATCTGGAAATAAAAATTTGATTGATTGATTGATACCACACACACACACCACACACACCACACTAACACACACACTCCCCACACACACCCCACACCTCCGACACCTTCCATACACCCCACACACCCCACACACCCCACACACCCCACACCCCACACCCCCCACACACCCCACACACACCACTCGCACCCCACACACACTCCAGAAACCACACACCCCACACACACCACACCCCCCCCACACCCCCCACACATCCCACACACACCACACACACCACACACCCCCCCGACACACAACACACACACCACATACAAACACACACCACACACACCACCACACACACCACCACACAACACACACACCATACACACAACACACACACAACACACACCACACACACAACACACACCACACACACACACACAACACACACACCATACACACCACACACACATACACCACACACACCACACACACCACACAACACATGCACCACACACACACACACATACACCACACACACCTCACATAGACCCCCCACACATACGACACACATACCACACACACACTACACACAAACACCGCACACACACACACACACACAACCCACACACACCACACAGGAACCACACATACAACACAACAACACATACAACACACACCAAAACACACTCCACACACACACCAAACACACTCCACACCACACACCAAACACACTCCACACACACACCACACACACACACCACCACACACATACCACGCACACCACACACACACCACACACAAACGACACACACACCATACACACCACACACCACACACTCCACACCACCCACACACCACATACCCCACACACACACACCACACACACCCTACACACCCCCAC
>JASPKP010003076.1:0-7500 GCA_030674155.1 Stramonita haemastoma | reverse complement strand
GCTGGGGGAACTGTACTGAAGCCAAGGCGCGTAACCATGCTTGATGCTGCTTCACTTGGCTGGGAGAAAGCAAACGCTTTGACCACTGAGCTATCCCGTCCCCAATTTGTCATAAAAATCATCATCAAAAAATTACGATCTGTTTTCATAAAAATCCTTGGCTAAAGCACCCCCATCTATTGTCATAAAAGTCACCAATATTGAAAAGCTCCATCTGTTGTAAAAAAAAATTGTCAATTGTCCAAATCACCACAATCTTATGTCATCAAACTCGTCACTTGTAAAAAATAAAATCCATCTATGGTCATAAGTCATCCGTTGACAAAAGCACCACCTTCAATTGTCAACAGGATAGCCTAGTGGTCAGAACATTGCACTCGCAAGTTGACGACCTGGGTTCGATTCCCGGTCGAGGGGATTTTTCCCCTGGAGTTAACAACAGTGCTGACTCCACTCTCCTCAAAAGTCCTTCGGATGAGACTTTAAACCGAGGCCCGTGTGCGAACGCACGCACAACATCTTGCGCACACGTTAAATCCTATTCCGCTTTTCGTAAGAGTAGGTCATTGTGTGGCGGTGATGACAAGATTCACAAAACTGCATACACTCGGGGGACTGGATGTAAAAAAGCACATGAGTGCTTATTCCATTAACCTCGATATAAATAAATAAATTAATTAATTTATCAATTAAAAGCACTAAATGTCTCCCGTCAAAATCGCTATCAACAATTGTGGAAAAAAGCATTGTAGTGGCACCAATATCAGCAGCATCAGGCAGTGGGCAGCCAACCCTCCTCCTCCCTTCGGGGAAGACCCGGCCCCAGACTCCGTACCCAGACTCCAGACCCAGACTCCAGACCCAGATCAATAGTACTGCTGTCTCCCCACTGACATGACTCCTGACTGTGAGTGAGGAGGATGGGTCCAGCGTGTGAGTGAATGACCGCATCAGATATTGAACCTGACCCCTGCACGGCACAGAGAGAGAGAGACAGAGATGGGCTGAGGCTGAGCTGGGAAAGCCTGCCTGCTATTGGCTGCCTGCCTGAAGAAGGGGGGGGTAGAAAGGGAGGGAGGGGTAGCAGAGATGCAGGGGGGGGGGGAGCAGAAGGAGAGGGGAGAGGGTTTTAACGGGTTGGATCACATTAGTCCTTGAAAGAAGAAACTGCGTCACTAGAGGTCAGGCGACGACGTGATTGGGTCACAGGCTGAGACGGGGGTGACGGAGAGCTGAAGAGTGTGTTAAAAAGGAGTTTGCTGTCTAGAATTGGCGTTTGTCACTTTCGTGTTGATCGTGTAAAAAACAACAACAACAAAGAAAATACATGGAGAAGGGATGTTTCCTATTAGTTTAAACAAGGGTGACGTCTTTTAGAGAGGGAGACAGGAGGGAGGGGGGTATATTGGGGTAGTCATGAACTCCTGATTGGAAAAAAAATGGCATTAGTGTAACTCTCTCTCTCTCTTTTTCTCTCTCTCTCTCTCTCTCTTCTCTCTCTCTCTCTCTCTCTCTCTCTCTCTCTCCTCTTCCCCACATAGTGTGCGAATTTTGTAAAAAAAAAAAGAGGGGGAAAGTGAGGGGGGAAAATCCTTTGAATGTTTTTTGATTTTCGTTTCAAAGGCGACGTCGAGGAAAAAGACAAACAACTAGGCCCATGCCATAATAGACACATCAAAAATGGGGCATCTTTTGGCTGTGATGGAATTTAAAAAATGTTTTTTGAAAGGGGGGGGGGTATGGGGGTGGGAAGGGAATTGATCACATGGGTTTGAATAAGGAAAGTCCCCAAAAGGAAAAACAAAAAACCCCAAAAAAAAAACAACCCCCCGAAACAGCAAGGGAAGTCAAGGGGGAAAAAATTTTAAAAAACAAACGGTGGTGTGAGGGTTTTGTGGGGGGGCTGTGTTTTTTTTTAAAAAAAATTGGGGGGGGGAAAAGAGAGGGGGGGGGGGGGGGGGGGGAAAAGGGGGGGGGGGGAGAGGGGGGGGGGGGGGGAGGAAGGGGGGAGAGGGGGGGAAGGGGGGGGGAGAGAGAGGGGGGGAAGAGAAAAGGGGGAGAGAGAGGAAGGGGAGAGAAGGGAAAAAAGGGAAGAGAGGGAGAGAGGGGGAGAGAAGGGGCCCATTTATGCTTGAAAAAAATGTTGTAAGGAAACATGATAAAGGGGGGTGGGGCCGAAAAAAAGGAAAAAAGGGAAAATTTGGGTTATTTTGGTTTGTTGGTGTTTTAAAATTCCCTGTGTTGGAAAAAAAGGGAGCCAAAAAAATTGGGTTTTTGTTTTGGGGGAAAACCTTGGCCCCCTTTCCCTTTTGGGAAAAAGGCCTTTATAAAGGGAAAAATTTTTAAAAAAGAAATGGGGGGGGTTTGAAAAAAATTTGGGGTTTTTTTGAGTTTTTATTTGATTTTTTTTTTTTTTCTTTTTTTTTTTTTTCCCCCTTTTCTTTTCCCTTTTTTTTTTTGGCCCCTACGGATCCCAATTCCGAAAAGAAGAAACCCCAAAAAAAAATCGGTTCCCTTTTTTTTTTCCGGGCCCCTTCTTTGGGTTAAAAAACCTTCAAAAGGAAAAAATTTTTAAAAAAGGTGTTTTCCCCAAAAAGTTTTTTTTTTTTAAAAAAACTGTTTTTTTTCCCGTATTTGGGGCCCCCGGGGGGGCCCCCAAATTGAAAATTTTTTTTTTTTGTTTCCCCTTTTTTTGGTTTGGTTCCCGGTTTGTTCCCTCCTTTTCTGTTTTTTTTCCCTTGGCGGGCCCGCTTTTTTTTTTTTTTTTTGGTGGTTTTTTTCCCGTTTTTCGATTGTTGAAGATTTTTGTGGGGCCAATGGTTTCTGGTTCGTTATGGGTTTCGTTTTTGTGGTCTTGTAGGGATGGGAGTTCAGATAAATTGCCCCTGTTATTAGGCAGGGTTTTTTTCCCAAAAGACATAAGTGCAAATGGAACGGGAAAAAAACCTTACCTATTTTTTTTGGCGGATTTAAATGATTTAAGATCATTTAATAAGTAGGACAAAGAATACAAATTTTTTTTGGCTTTGACAGTTTTTAGATGAAAAAAAAGATCGCCCCGCTCCAAGAGTTGTCTGCAGAGAGAGAGAGAGAGAGAGAGAGGGGGAGGAAGAAAAGGGGAGAGAGAAAGGGGGAGAGAGAGGGGAGGGAAGGGGGAAGGGAGGGGAAAAGGGGAGGGGGGGGGGGGGGGGAGGGGAGAGAGGGGGGGAGAGAAGAGGGGAGTAGAGGGGGGGAGGAAAGGGGAGAGAGAGGGGAGAGGGGGAGGAGGGGGGGGGGAGGGAGGGAGGACAGATACAAGACAGATAGAGGGGGGGAAAGGAGAGGAAAGACCCAAAAAAGAGAGAGAAAGGGAGGGAGGGGGGGAGGGAGGAAAAAAGAGACGAGCACGGAGATAGGGGGGAAAAAAAGAAAAAAAGAGGAGGAGAGGGGAAAGGGGGGAGGAAGGGTAGTTTTGTGGTAGCAGTTGAAAAATAAAATTTTGGGTTCAGGTCCCAAATTAAAGGGGTGAGAGCGTAGGCCGTGTTTTTCCCCCCTTTGGGGTGTAAGGGGAAAAAAAAAATTGATTTGAAACCCCCCCCAAAAAAGAAAAGAAAAAAATTTTCGTTTAAGTTTTTTTTCGTCAATAAATTGTGATTTTTAAAATATAACTTTTTATTTGAAAATATTTTAACCCTTTGGAATTTTCTTAAGTTTCCTTTCTTGGAAAAAAAAAATTTGCGTTCTTTGAAAATTTTGGTAATACTTTTTTAAAAAAAAAAAAAAAAACCTCTCTGTTTTGTTTTCTGTGTTGTTGTCTCTCTCTTTCCCCCCTTTTTAAACATACACAAATCGTGGCAATTTTTTCAAGGTTTCTTAACAAAAAATTAAATGGCGTATTAAAATTAGTTTGATTGGAAAGTATATTTCTTCAGCAATTTGTTTTTGTTACCTATTTTTTGATATAAAACCCTTTAATGAAGGGAGTTGCTTTTCAATACCTCTCTCTCTTCTCTCTCCTCTCTTTTCCCCTTCTCTCTCCCCTTTTCCTCTCTTCCCCTTCTTCTCTCTTTCTCTGTCTGTCTGTTGTCTGTCTGTCTTTTTTTGTCTATGTTTTCTGTTGTTGTGTCTGTCTGTCTGCCTGTTCCTTTTTTTCTCTCTTCTCTCTCTTCTCTCTCTCTCTCTCCTTTTTCTTTTCCTTTTCTCTCTCTTTCTCTTCTCTTTTTCTTCTTCTCTCTCCCTCTCCCCCCCTGAGATATCGACGCCCCGGGGTATTGAGTAGTCAGTCAGTCAGTCAGAAAGGGCTGTTTTTATTTTCCCGCCGGGGTCCAGAACATACACCCCTTAGGTAGATGCTGAAACCTCCACTCCACCCAATCCCCCCACCACCCATCATCCTTCCCTTCCATCCACCCTTTTCCACCCATTTCCCCCCATTCATCCCCCCATCCTCTATCCCCCCACCACCCATCCACCCTTCCCCCCCATCCACCCTTCCCCCCAACCATCACCCTCCACCCCCATCCCCCCCACCCACCCACCATCCTTCACCCATCCCCCCACCCACCCTTCCCATAAAATTTCCCCCCTTTCTCCCCCCACCCATTATCCCCATCCTCCTACCCATTTTTCCATCTTCCACCATCCATCATCCCCCCCCACCCATCCCCATCCTCCTTCACCCCCACCCTCCATCCCCCCCATCATCCTTCCTTCCATCCTCCACCCCCCCACCCACCCATCCACCATCCACCCCACCCCCCCATCCATCCATCCCCACCCCCCATCTCCATCCCCATCCCCATCCATCATATATCCACCCCTACTGTCTCAGCCCATCACAATGCAAGTGTGCCACTGTGGTACAAAAACCCTAAAGATCACTGATATAATCAATGTAATTTTCTGTGTGTGTGTTTTTTGGTGTGTGTGTGTGTGTTTTGTGTGGTGTTGGTATGTTTTGGTTGTGTGTGTGGTGTTGTGTGTGTGGTGTTGTTGGGTGGCGTGCGTTTTATTGTTTTTTGCTTGATGTGTTTGTGTTTTTGTGGTATGTATGTGTGTGTGTGGTGTGTGTGTGTGTTGTGTGGTGTGGTGTGTGTGTGTGTACTGTTTTCTTTTTTTTTTTAAAAAAGTATTGGTCATCAGGGGGTACAAACAGAGTATTTGGTAAAGGTCTTTGCCCTTCGTTCCATTTTTCTTTTGAAGAAAAAAAATAAAAAAAAGGAAAAAGGGTAAAGAGATGTTGAAGAAGGAAGGGAAGAGAGTGAGGGGAAAGGAAGGTAAAAAGTAAGGTTCAGAAAACTGTAGAAAAGAAAAGGAAAAAAAAATGATTTTGTTTAAAAATTTATGTCACGACAGAAATTTTCCAACGAAAGGTAAAAAGAAATTTAACCCAGCAGGTCGATAACCCCGCGTGTCCCCCTTTTTTGGTAAATGGAATGCAGTTTTTTTGTAAAGTTAAAAAAAAAAAAAAAAAGGAAGAAGAAAAAAAAATGAAGAATGTCATTCAAAATAAAGGAGTTTTTGGATGGTTTGATTTATGCAATGACTACTTTCAAAAAGGTAATGACGTGTTTTTCCAAAAAACTTGATTCGTTTTTTTTTATTTAGTAAAGGGCCCAAAAAGGGTATAGAAGCAAAAAGATATTCAGTTATTTAACATTTGGAAAAACAGAGGCATTTAAATAACCCAAATAAGAAATTTTTAAAAACCCCTAAACTGGTTTGTATTGCTGTAGGGTCGCCTGCAATAGAAAATCGGGAAAAAAGGGAAAATAAAAAAACAGTAAATGAGGTTTCAGGCGACTTTTTTGAGTCAAAAAGGTAGAAGAAAACAAAAAATGAAAGCGTTTTTGGATGAAAATCTCGTCAAAGAAAATGTTGATAAAAAAAGAGGATATGTCTTTTACAAACAAAAACACAGAAAATTGATAGGACAGTTTTTCCAAAGGTAAGGTTGAGGGAGAGGGAAAAAAGGGGAGCCCCCCCAAATTTAATTTCCCCATCACTGAGGTAGGGGTTTGGGGGGTAAGGAGATGGTAGAATCAGCAAAAAGAGAGATTGGGGAACCTGTGGGGATTGCGTGGGCCCTATGACAAAAGCGGGCGGGAGAAGTGAGTTTAGCGACGACACACAACAAAAGTAGAAAATTTAAATGGATCAAAAATTGATTATTTTTAATAAAATATAGAAATTCCCTATTGCTAATTGTTTTACGTTTTTTTATAGGGGTTGTTGTTATCCCCTTTTTAAAAAGTAATGATTATATTTTCTTTTAAAAAAAAAAGAAGAAGCTTTCGAAAATTGGGTTTTAGAAGTCCGATTTTTTAAATAATTGGAGGCTGGGGTTTTTATTTGGGAAATCGTGTTATTTGGGGATTTCCCAGTTGTCGAAACCCAGGTTTGTTTGTGATTTTCCCCATCTTTTTTTTCTTCCCCATGTGTACGGAAAAAGGGTTTTCTATAATCATTTTTCCCTTTGGGAAATTGTTCCCAGATTTTTTAAAATTTTTCCCCTTTCTTTAAAATTCCCCAAATTTGTTTCCCATTTTAAATTTCCACACTACCCAAACCCTTTAATCCGATTTCCCCCGTTTCATTTTTTAATTCTTTTTTCCCCCTGACCCCTTTTTCCACATTTTGTGTTTTCCCAAACCCTTTTTCCCCAAGATTTTTTTCGATAATAACCTTTTTTCCCCAAAAACCTTTGTAAAATTTATTTTTTTCTAAATCCCCTTTTTAAAAACTATTCCAAAAATTTCCCTTCCGTTTTAAAACCCCCATTTTTTAAATAGTTACTTTTCCCCTTTAAAGGGGTTTTTCCCCGTAATTTGTTCTAATAAGACCCCAAAAAGATTTTTTTCAACATTTGGCATGTTAAATGTGCCCAATATTTAAAAAGGGTTTCTTTGTCAAAATTTCCCCATGATTGCTTCCCACAATGACGTTTTTTCCCAGTCTTGATGGCATATATTTTTTCCCCAAAATTCATTTTTCCCCTTAGTCATTTCTTTCTAATTTTTTTAGCAAAAAAAAAAATTAAAAATCCCAACCCGCTTGTGTTTACCCAACCCCAAAAACCAAGAAAAAAGGGTTAAAAAAACCCCACAAAAAAACAACACCCCCGGGGCGCGCGCGGCGGCAACACGCACACAAAAACCCCACAAAAAACAAACACACAACACAAAATCGCAAAACCCCCCCCCAAAAAAAAAAAAAAAAAAAAAGTTGATAGATTGAACTTTTAAAAGTGCTTTTCCCAAGGTTTCGTTTTGCCCCAACACAAAGGTGGCATGTTTTGGGGGGTTTGTGTGTGGGGGTGTTTGTGTGTGTGTGTCGTGTGTGTGTGTGTGTGTGTGTGTGTGTGTTTTTTGTTTTGTGTGGGGGCTTAGTGTGTGTTTTGGTGTGTGGGGTGTTTGGTGTGTGTCTTTGTGTGTTTTCCTGTTTTGTGTCCTGTGTGTTTTTGTGTGTCTGAGGGGTATTTTGTGTATTTTTCTTATTTTCTGTCTCCCCCCCTTTTTAAAT
>JASPKP010003075.1:15000-17500 GCA_030674155.1 Stramonita haemastoma | reverse complement strand
CACACACACACACAGCAAAACATTGACAGAGTGGAGGGGGGGTAGTAAATATGCACACGCACAAAACCCCATTGATTTTATGTATTATACGAGATATTTGTATCGTTTCTTGCATATGAATGAACATACACTACGCAAGCATATTAATAACTTTTTTTTTTTTATTCTTCCTAGGCTATACATACCTCTGAGGTTCACTAATGGTGAGACTTCGCGTATGCCACTGTTTTTGCCCACCATGAAGGTAGCCGTAAATTCGAGCTGCTCTCCACAGGGAAGAGCACGCCGCCACAAGAACAGCGCCACACATTATTTTCTTTTCTTTTGCTGTCTACATTTGCATCAACTGTGTTTCCCTAGCAATCAGAGAGGAATAGCTCAGTGGTCAGAGCACTCGCTTCCCCCCCCCCCCCCCCCCCAATGTTAAGCAGTATTGAACGTGGTTACCAAATCGATGGGTGACCGTTTGTGCGCCTTGGCTTTAGTACAGTCCCCCAGTTCACCCAGCAGTAAATGGTTACCTGCCCTCTTTAGGGTCAGGGAAGGTAATGCAGCGAAGGAGAGGAGATGGGTGCTGCCCTCAATGTGCCGGCCCTAGAGAAGCTGAGGTCTCTGACGCCTCGCTCCCCTACGACCACATAGGTTATGGAACACCTTTACCTTTATCAGAGAGGCTTTTTCTACAGTGTTTATCCAGGGACAACTGTCTTGCCTTGGGTTCTTTTACGTGGACTAAATGTGTGTTGCACACGGGACCTCAGCGAAAGACTTGCACCCAGACCACCGCTCACAGTCTAGTGGATGGGGGAAAAGTTTCGAGCACAAACAAAATGGGATGGAACTACCACGTGTGTGTGTGTGTGTGTGTGTGTGTGTGTGTGTGTGTGGTGTGTGTGTGTGTGTTGTGTGTGTGTGTGTGTAGTGTGTGTGTGTGTGTGTGCGCGTGTGTGTGTGTGTGTGTGTGTGTGTGTGTGTGTGTGTGTGAGTGTGTGTGTGTGTGAGTGTGTGTATGTGTGTGTGTGTGTGTTCGTGCGCTTGTGCGTGCGTTTGTGCATGTACGCGCGCGTGTGCATGCATGCGTGTGTGTGTGTGTGTGTGTGTGTGTGTGCGTGCTTGCATGTTTCATTTGATTTGATTTAATTGATTTGATTTAATCTTTTATATCGAGGATAATGGAATAAGCACTCTTGTGCTTTTTTACTTCCAGTCCCCGTGTGTATGCAGTTTTGTAAATGTCATCTGTTCCCACCGGCACACGCATGTGTGCGTGTGTGCGTGCTTACATGCGTGCGTGCATAGTGTATATGCATGTATCTGTCTGTCGCCCTCCTATGTAAGCCTGCAGGCAGGATTGCGCGCGTGATGTAGGGGCAGTGCGTGCGTCAAGTGTGTAAGTGCACGTGTCCGCTTAGACACATAGGTGTCCTTATATAGGTGCGCACTGACCTGTCTGTGTGTGTACCAGTCAGTATCGGTGATGTCACCAAGTCCTGTTGTTGTATAGATCTTCATTTTGCCATGGCCAGAAGGGAGGGGGAGGGGGGAGATGGAGGGGAGGGGAGGGGGGGGGGTTGTAACGCCAGTCCAGTGTCATGTTTCTTCTCACTCAAAGCAACTAAGTAGAAAAAGGGGATTTAAAAAAACAGAAAAAAAAGAAATAAAAAGAAAAAAGAGCTGTTTTGTTACAGCATCCGTGCATGACTCACATAAAAATAAGAATAATAATAAGGCAATATAGAGTTTATATAGCGCTATATCTTGCCCAAAAAAAGGAACCATATCAAAGCGCTTGCATTCGACCTGTACACGCGCGCGTGCCACACACACACACACACACACACACACACACACACACACACACACACACTCATAAAGGTTATACACTTTGGCAGGGTGAAAGGGTGTTCATATGTTGAAGGCAGGGACAGATAGGAGATGGAATCTACAGTTAAAGTGTGTTTGTTTGTTTGAATAGACATTAATTTTATTCACAGAGAGAGACAGAGACAGAGAGACAGAGAGCCCGATGGTACTTACAATGAGATATCAGGTGCTTTAAAACCCAAATTTATCTTCAACACAAAGCAAGCGTTCCCTACCACAGAAAACATCCATCTTAATCGTTTCGCCTCTAGTAAGCATACACAGCCGTTATATATAATTATTTTTAAAATATGATATACTCCCAGATGGGGTGAGTGAGACAGAGTACATCATTATCCAGGAACCCCCAGTGCGTTCAAGACGGGGAAGTAGCAGCAACAGTACAATGCCATCAGCAACAACATCAATCTAGCTCAGTGGTCAGAGCACTCGCTTTCCCCTAGCTAAGGTTAAGCAGCATCGAGCATGGTAACCAGCTGGATGGGTGACCCTTTGCGCGCCTTGGTTTCAGTGCAGTCCCCCCAGTTCACCCACCCAGCTGTAAATGGGTACCTGCCCTCTTTAGGGTCAGGGAAGGTAAAGCAGCGAGGGAGAGGAGATGGGCGCCGCCCTCAAT
>JASPKP010003075.1:0-7500 GCA_030674155.1 Stramonita haemastoma | reverse complement strand
ATCAGACTTCCTCCTTACCCCCACCCCCAACCCCACTACCACCACCCTTATAATCCTCCCTAATGTTTACATCCTCCTTCTGCCTTACCCTACCCCCCACCCCCACCCCCACCCCACCCATCCACCCCCTCCTCACCATCACTCATTCCTATAAGCTACACCTCACTAAGTGACAAGACCTGAGCTATCACACAACCAATAATACTGTCGATAAAACGATATTCAAAAGGTAAAAGGTATTCCCATAACCTATGTGGTCGTGGGGAAGCGAGGTATCAGAGACCTCAGCGAAAGAGACTTCAGCGAAACTGAAACAAGTCTTCATCAAATCTTCCTTCAGAAATAATTATATTATTGAGGGAAAAAAGTAGTGGAGGTAAAACAAGTGCAGGTTACCCACTTACAACTTCTCAATCATTTTGAAAATTATTTATCAAAGATTCAATGATAAAAAAAAATAGAATAAAAATGTATTCTAATGGAATAATTTCTTTCAATTAGCCTTCAGAAATATATCCGCAGTGTCCTTAAATGGATACCTTGTCGCTAACTGGAATTAACTGCACGAACCACATTAAAAAATAATCTGGGACATTGTTATTAAACTGCTTAGAGCGTCCTTTTCTATCAACACACATAAAAACCACACCCAAAAATAATAATGGCGATAAAACGATATTAAAAAGGTAAAGGTATTCCTATAACCTATTCTTCATTGTTTTTCATTTCTTCTTGTGATTCTTCTTTCTTTCTTTCTTTTTCAAGCGGCCTAATATGGCGCATATGGGATGGAAGTCAGCACAGAAAAAGGTAAAGTATTGGTCAACAGTGCAAACGACACCACAGCACAGATCTACATGAATGGCCAGCAACTGGAAGAAGTAGACGCTTTCAAATATCTTGGCGCTACCCTCACGAAAGATGGACGCTCCACCACAGAGATCAAGACCAGGCTAGCCATGGCAACATCAGCTATGGCAAAACTGAACAAGATAAAGGAGAAGCGACAACACAGCTTCAAAACAAAAGTCAAATTGTTCAGATCCCTGGTCATCTCCATCTTGCTCTACGGCTGCGAAAGTTGGACAATGACCGCTGAAACCACCAAGCGGATCCAGACGTTCGAGACAAAATGCTTCAGGCGACATGCTTGGGGATCGGAGAACAAACACCTATGTGCGAAGTCAAGTCGCATTGATGGCTGGCCCTCAGGAACCCCTACTAGCCACTGTCAAGAAAAGGAAGCTGGCATGGTGTCGGCCATGTCACACGTCGCCACAACACCTCCCCAAGACAGTCCTACAAGGAACGCTAGAAGGTGGCAGACGCCGACGCAGAAAAAAACCAAAAGCTGGATGGACAACATCAAGGATTGGACCCACCTGGACAGTCCAACACTCATTCGGAAGGCGGAGGACAGGGCTGGATGGCGACGGGGCTGCAGAATCGTCTCTCATGTTCTCCTCCACGACCATCCCGGTCATGAGAAAAGAAGAAAGAAGAAAGAATATGGGCAGTCAAAAACCTTAAATGTCGGCAATCACCAATTTCATCAAGCGCCAAAAAATACGTCTAGAGAATAATGACGCAACTGAAGTGTTTGTCGTGCGAGTTCTAATGCTGAGTCAAGTAAGGCTTATGGAATCCTGCAAGATCTGTTCATCAAGGTGGACTCTCTCTCTCTCTCTCTCTTCCCCTCTCTCTCTCTCTCTCTCTCTCTCTCTCTCTCTCTCTCTCTCACACAAACACACACACACACACACACCACACACACACACCACAGGACTAGAAAGCCACAGAAAATTTGTAGTAAAGTAATTATTTTTGGGGCTCTGTAATTTGGATAAAATTTTTAAAAAACTACAGGAATTAATTGTTTCATTTGAAGAATTTTCGTAACCTGATTTTTTAAAGTGAAATTAAGTGACGCTGCAGTTTGACCCAAATCTGATGAAATGTGGCCAAACTTTTACATTTTACACCTTTTTTAATTCACGGCAGATTTCCCTGCATGAAATTCGGACTGCTCTCCCCCCGGGTAGAGCGCGCCCACCACCACAAGTGCAGTCCCACCCATTCTTTTTTTCTTGACCAAATCTTTTGACAAAATAACAGTCTGTCAGTCATTTTTTCCTGCCATCTTCCCGTTCTCTGAGAAGTCTTCGAACATCGGGTGAATATTTCAAAAGGCCAGCTTGCCCTTAGGCGAAGCGAACTGATGTGGCCGAAGCCATTACTCCCGATTCTATCTATCTATCTATCCCTTAGTTGGCGACCCGTGGAGGGACCTATGAAGACTTGACAACCATTTCCCCTCCTTTTTCTCTCTCTGTTCTCCCTTTTTCTCAAAATTTGGTTGAGGTCTAGGCCTTTCCATTGTTCTGATGTTGTCATCCCATCTCTTCCTTGGTCGCCTCTGTTACTTCTTCCTTGGACGTCCCCTTGCAGTATTGTTTTTGAAAGTCATTTGATCTTGTGACATGCCCGTACCATTTAAGTTTACGCTTTTTTACGATTGATAGAAGATGTTTATCCAAATTTATACTGCAAACTAATTGTTAGGAATATTAAAATCACCATAAACCGGCCCTGGCTTCCTATTTTTGTTACAAAAGATGAATTCAGAAAAGGTTTTGGTTGTTGGTTGTTGTTGGTTGGTTTTTGTTGTTTTTTTTATGTGTTCGAAAATGATAATGTGGGTATGTTTTTCGTTCGCCCCAACCATCCACTGTAGGGTGTCGGGGCCTGTCAGTACAAACAGCATCCCACCTTCTAGAAATATGTCTAGCTAGGAATTCCCTCTTCTATCCCTCATTTTCTTTCTCCCTTTGTTTCTTTTCTTCCTGTCACCTCCTTGGTCCTATCTTCTGCCTTCTTGGTCCATTCTCCGGTCTGGGAGAGAGCAAGGAGGTAGGCCTACCTCCCGACAGACTGGCAAAATTGGTAGGTTATGTTTTCAAATGTAGCCCAAAATCAGAACGTAGCCACTTTAATGGTGGGCAAAAACGGTCACATACACAAAATCTCACATTGGTGAACCTTAGGCTCTAGTCGAGGACGCCCCCCCATCCCATTTTTCTATAAAAAAAAAACACACACCATAATTATTTTTAAATTTAATATTTATATATTATATATATATATAAATATATATATATATATAATATATATAAAATTATAATGTATTTTATAATTAAAAGTGTGTGTGTGTGTGTGTGTGGAGGAAAAGAAGGGGAGAGGGGGAGAGAGAAGAGAGAGGGGAGAGAGAAGGGGAGAGGAGAGAGAGAGAGAGAGAACATGCGTCTCGTAATTTTCTTTCAGGGGCAGTGTTCAGAAATTTTTCATCAGAATTCCAGAGATTCTGCAATTTCTTTTGCTAACTCAGATTTCCCCTTTTATTTCAGTGACATGGAGGAAGGCTGGTTTTGTTCTGCCAACAAAAACCACCCCTGTGCCAACAGTCCATGACGAAAATGTCATATTTTTTTCATAAATTTTATGACCAGAAAAGTCACGGATAATTACCACAAACCCCTGGGCAAGAGTCATGTTTGTCATATTATGCCAAAAATAGGGCACAAACGTCATTTTAGGTTGTAACAACTAAAGTCATGGTGTCACATCATGTGAAGACAACGTTTTCGAAATTTATAGTTGAACAAAATGAAGTCACCACAATTAACAAGAACGTAATGTGTCACACTGTAATTCATTTGGGGTGAGCTTGATACCTCATTTAAACTTTTGTTTTTTAGATTTAGTTGATCAAAGTGGAGATTTTCACACCTGGGATAAAGGGGTGGAAAAGGATGATAGACCGCAGATTGTGAATAGAATGGGCTGTCTATAGAGGGGTTCTTCTCTTTTTAAGATACAGGGAAGGGGTTAAACTACAGTTTAAAGACCCTCCCGCCCTGTTTTTGGGGTTTTTGCTTTTTGTTGTTCTGAGGGCCCAAAAAACGAGTTCTATGTTCCTTCAGTATAGCAGACACTATGAAAAAAAAGACTGGTCTTTTTCAGTCAAGTTTATGGTAGATCGCAAACAGTTTTGACCACTGTTTGTTTTTGGGATGTGAAAGATGGCTTTCATATGCCCCCTTCGATGTGGCGTTTTTTCGGAGTTGAGAGATAAGCTTGCAGTGAATAGAGCTGTTTTAAGAGTTTTTTTAGTTTGTTGTGTGTTTCCTTCCCAAAATTAAAGGTTTGGTTTTGAAATTTTTTTTGGTAATGTTATAAAAATGATGTGTTTAACATTTGTGTTTGTGTGTATGCATACTTGATGCTGAAGTTAATTCTTGGGTTTTTTTTTTTGGGGGGAGTTAAGGGGTTTGGTTGTTGTTTTTTACTACAAAAGCTTTAACATTGTGACGACGATGGTACCAGATTTTTTTTTTTTCTCTCTTGCTAATGGGGGACATTTAGAGTGATCCATTTTAAAAAAGTGGAGTTACTTTGGAGTGACTGTTTTCTTACTAGTTGTAGTGATGATTCGGGAAAAGGGACTGACATTTGTACTGTCCCTTCTCTTATGGCCTGTCCTTTGTGTGCCCTAAAAGCAAAAATGGTGACAAAAAATCTGACGGGATGTGGACGCCAGTTTTCCCAGCGGTTGTGGGGATTTGCGGGGATTTTCATGAGAAACTTTGTCAACCCCGTTTGTGTCAAAATTTCTTACCCATTTGACCACATGGTAGGACCAGTGTGCAGTCAGCGTTTTAGACTTTGCGCGATGCTTTTCTTGGCTGGAGTGATATTGTGTGTGTGTGGGGGGGGGGGGTATGTATGTATGTGTGTGTGTGTGTGTTGGTGTGTGTGAGTGTGTGTTTGTGGGTGAAAAAGAGAGAGAGGAGAAAAGAGAGAGGAGAAGAGAGAGGGGGGAGAGGAGAGGAGAGAGAAGGAGAGAGAATGAAAAATGGTTTATTGTGATAGCAAGATGCTCATTCAGAGAGAGAGAGAGGAGAATGACATGATAAGGTTTATTGTGAGAGAAAAAATGCCCATTGAGAAAAGGGAGAGGGGGAGAGAGGAGAAAAGATGGGGGGGGGGAGAGAGAAGAGAGAAGAGAGAGGAGGAGAGAGAGAGGAGAGAAGAAGTTTATTGTGATAAGCAAGATGCCATTGAGAGAGGAGAGAGAGATGAGGAGAGAGAGAGAGGGAAGAGAGAGAGAGAGAGAAGAGAGAGAGAGAGAGAGAGATAGATGACAATGACAAAAGGGTTTTTATTGTGATAAGCAGATGCCCATTGGGGGAGAGAGGGAGAAGAGAGAGAGGTGAGAGATGGAGAGAGAGAAATGAGGAGGGACGGAGAAGAGAGAGAGAGAGAGAGAGGGGATGACAATGACAAAGGTTTATTGTGAAAGTGCCCATGAGAGGGAGAGAGAGGGGAGAGAGAGAGAGAGTGAGAGAGGAGGAGCGAGAGGAGAATGACATGACAAAGGTATTGTGATAAGAAAGATCCCCCTTGAGGAGGAGGAGAGAGAGAAGAGGAGAGAAAAGAGGAGAGAGAGAGAGAGAGGAGAGATGAGAGAGAGAGAATGACAACTGAAAAAGGTTTATTTGAAAAGATGCCTTGGGAGAGAGAGAAAGAGAGAGAAAAGGAGGGGGAGTGGGGGAGAGAGGGGGAGTGGAGAAGAGTGAGAGAGAGAGAGAGAGAAGATGACAATGACAAGGCTTATTGTGATAATAAGATCCCCATTGAGAGAGAGAGAGAGAGAGAGAGGGAGAGAGAGAGAGAGGAGAGAGAGAGAGTGAGGAATGACAAGGGTTTTATTGTGATAGAAAGAAAACCCATTCAGAGAGAGAGAGAGAGAGAGAGAGAATGACAAAGCTTATTGTGATAAGCAAGATGCCATTGAGAGAGAGAGAGAGAGAGAGAGAGAAGAGGGAAGAGAGAGTTGAAAGAGAGAGAAGATGAGAGAGAGAGAGAGAATGCAATGACAAAGGTTTTATTGTGATAAGTCCCCTTTGAGAGAGAGATAGAGAGAAAAGAGGAGAGAAGAGAGAGAGAGAGAGAGAGAGTGAGGAGAGAGAGATGAGGAGAAAAAGAATGAAAAGGCTTATTGTGATAAGCAGATCCCCTTTGAAGAGAGAGGGGAGAAGAGCGAGAGAGAGAGGAGAGAGAAGAAGAGATGAGAGAGGAGGAGAGAGGGACACAACTCATTCTAAACTTTAGTTCGCGGGTGGGAGAAAAAAGAAGGCAGGGGCCCAAAAAAAATTTAACAAAACCCAGCATCACTTTTCACCTCCACTCATCCCCAGTGTCAGAGTCAAAAGCCCGTTGCACCAATGCAACATTTGCAAGCGAGAATAGCTAAACGTCCCCTTTAGTCCCGTCAAACAGGCTTTTTCACCAGGGGCAATAGTTCCTTACACAGTAGCTACCAGATTTTCATGCCAAAAAGGGACTTTTTCCCCCCGGGGACCCCCCTTTTGGGAAAAACCCCCCGATTTTCGGGGGATGTGATTTTAACAGATGTCTACGTATGTCCCCCTTAAAATTTCCCCATCGTGGTCTAAAGGTCTATGCTTTTACTTATTTTTTTGCTTTTTTGGGGATGAGTGTCATTTCAAAAGAAAAAGTAAATCTTTTATTTTACTTTTTTTTTAAAGATTTAACAAAAAATTTTTCTTTTTAACACAAAGATTTTTTTTGGGGAGAAAAATTTTTCAACAAAACCAAAAAAAAAGCTCAACCTTTTGGGGGTGTGTGCCTTTTCGTGGCGCACGAAAAACCAATTTTTCCACCCCACACACACCGAAAGGGTGAGAGAGAGAGTGAGAGGAGGGGAGAATGAATGCTGTCATTAAAAATTTAAAATTTTGGGAAAAAGGATTTTTAAAATAGGGGAATGTGTTTTTCCCAAGTTTTTTTTTTTTCTTTTTCTTTTTGTTTTGTTTGTTTGTTAATTTGTTTTCACTATATGAATAGAAAAGTGACCAGTTTAGGGGGAAAATAACAAAAAAAATCTTAAACCACTTTTTACATGAACGAGGGTTTCGCACAAACAAAACCCCCCACCGAAAAAAAACGCCACACGCACGCTTTCACACGCACACACACACACACACACTCCCACACCCCACAACCCCACACCCAACACACACACTCCAACTTACATTTAAAACAAAAATACTGCCTAGAAAACTACCCCACGAAGCAAAAGATAACGAACATGAATAAAAACAAATGGGGATTAAAAAAGTTTTCATTTATTACTTACAGATCGTTTTAAGCCCCATTCTTTCACAGATTAAATCCATAAAAATTGAGCAACTCGCAGCATTTTTCCCAAATTCCATAGCAACTTAGTTTACGTTTTTTATGACAATTTTTTTCCCCTTTAACGGAAAGGGGGGTTTCTAAAAAATCCCAGAAATTTTGTAGGGATTGGGGCCAACCCCCCCGCTGTGCTGGGGAATTTCGCTTACGTTTTAGCCGAATGGTTTGGGGGCAGTCACAGAAAAGGCCAGCTTTTTTCTAACAAAGGGGGGCAGTTTTGGG
>JASPKP010000308.1:37500-50000 GCA_030674155.1 Stramonita haemastoma | reverse complement strand
TATAGTTTTATGTCCAGGTTTGGGAATTTTTGTTCCTTTTTTTGACCATGTGGCACAGACTGGATAGTGATCGCTACAGTTATAGACAGGGACACATGTTTCTATGATGTTTTTAGGGTTAGATACGTAAATGTGATCAATTATTGTGCTTGAATTTGATGTGACTCTTGTGGGTGAATTGACTAATTGGTGAAGATTGAGTGAGTTCGTAATTTGGGTCCATTGATTGTGTACTTTTGCTAGGTCAATATTGAAGTCACCCAGTAAGATTACTTCCCTTGATTCTAATAGGACTTCATTCATCATGGAGTCAAATTTGTCTGTCCAATTTTTTCTTTCTGACGGATTTCTGTAACAAAACCCAATTACAATAGGGGATGTTCCTTTTACAGAAACTTCAATCCAGATAGATTCTACTTCATGACATTCTAGATGGGGAAGATTTTTAAATGTTACTGATTCACTAATATAGATTAAGATCCCAGTTTCTTTGGAATGCTGTGGATCTCTTCGTAGGATTTTGTAACCTGGAATATATATGTCAGTGTCTGTTATATGTTTTGAAATTCTTGACTCAGAAAGACCCAGAATGTGAAATGGTTTGCCTTGATTTGTGATGAGTGTTGAAATATCTTCGATTTTATTTACTGCATGGTTTATGTTTAGGTGGCAGATGCGTAATCCATCCTTGGAGGGCCATGAAGTATGTCTTGAATACATCAGTTAGTTAGTTTAGTGAGAAATGTGATATGTGTGCAAAATTTGGTGAAGATGAAGAAAAATTAAAGTTGAAGAGTAATAATAGGGGGGAGTTGAGTGAGCACTTGGTTGGGTAAAGGATTAAATGGATTAAGAAGGAATAAATCAATAAACACTATACATACAACACACAATAATATATATATATAATAATAGATTTAACACATACAACACACAATAATATATATATATATATATATATATATATATATATATATAATAATATATATATATATATATATATATATATATATATATATATATATATATATATATATATATATATATATATATATATATATATATATATATATGTATATATTAACTCAGTTAATCCTGCCTAATCTAACTGGAAGAACACGTGAATATACCAGAACCAGCAATCTGGAGCACAAGTAGGGTGATACAGTTTTAAGGAAGAAGAGAGGTTAAGAAAATGAAAAAATATGTACGAAGATAGCAAAAACAATACTAAATCACCTTGAACAGTCAATGCAATAAAGTGTGGAAGAATAATAAAATAAGAACACACCTTGAACAGTCAAGGCAATAAGATGTGGAAGAATTATAAAATATGAACACCGTAACAGAAACAATAGTCACGGCCAGATTACAATCCTGATGCACAATCGGCGCAGTTCATGAAGACTAAAAGTGTTGGCACACAATAAGCACAGATCCTGGAAAATTTTAGTCAATCTTTTTTAGATGGAGTATGATCTGGCACTGATCAGTCACTGTGTGTGCTGCACTTTCGGAGCACTGCATCAGGTGGGCACAAGTCCAGCACAGAATAACTGATATAGTATATCAGTATCAGTTTGACACCAGGTAAACGAATCAAGATCATGGGGCGTGGAGCACGGGAAACAGTCTTCGTAATCTTGTGGTGTTGTTGTTTTGCTCATATGTTCATGTGTATTCATTCATTTTGTTCATTCACAATAAAGCAGTTAAATGTGGACGAATAATAAAATAAGAACACACCATGAACAGTCAAGGCAATAAAATGTGGAGGAATAATGAACTAAAAACACCTGTAAGCAGCAACAGGAACAATAGTCAAAGCCAGATTACTAATCCTGATGCACAAGTTCACAAAGATTAAAATGTTGACATACAATAAGTACAGATCCTGGAAATTTTAGCCAAATCTTTTCTGGATGAAGTATGATCTGACACTGATCAGACTCTGTGTGCTATACTTTCAGAGCACTGCATCAGGTGGGCACACCTCCAGCACAGAATAACTGGCATAATACAGAAGTATCTGTTTATGCTTGTTGAGTGCTGGTAGAGTGGTAAGATCACACCAGAGTTTCTAAGGTATATAATGCCGTGTTGGACTGGTCATAGGGAGCACTGGAGGGGAAGGCTGGAGCTGGGTGAGGTCTGGACACAGACACTGCTGGGTAGGGTGGGGGCAGGAGGTGGGGAGAACGTAGGGTCGTTGTAGGTAGGGTCGTTGTAGATCGTGGATATGGGAGAGTTTGTCTGTTGAACCACACATTGTCATTCTGGGGTTGGTGGGTGGGGCGGCGTCCCGACATCTGTGATGAAAAAGGGCATCCAGGGACACTGGATTTTTGTAGATACCCTTTTTGCAGCAGAGATGGGGCTTGTGTCCTCTGTTTCTGGTTGGGCCATGTAGTGGGGGCTGTCAGGAGTGGCTGTCGTTGATGTCGGGGGTCAGCGTACTTGAGGCTGTACGTTATCCTGTCTGAACCTTTGGGGCTGGGATGGAATTGGTCCCTATATAAATCTTTGCGTGGGGCCCCACTTGCAGTTGTAAATATGGAAGTGTGGTCTGCAAAAGGGATTTTTTCTGCAGCACACACTTTAGCTAAGGATATATTTGACACATTGGCTGTTTTTTTTAGGGGGTGCCATCCCATAGGGGGGATGATGGATGATGCCAGCAGCCTGGCTTGAGGGAACACATGTTTGATGTTTTTAATGAGGTGTGTCCATTTGTTTTCTGTGATGGATGTATATTTGCATGTGTTAATGCCTGTGTGAAAAATGATGTGTTGTACTTCTTTGTTGCAGGGAATATTTTCAGCCAATGAATAAGGTCATCGACTGTGAGACCTGAGATGCTGATATTCTGATTCTTGCCTTTGTGAAATAGAATATCAGATTTGATTTGTTGTGACACTGAGTCACCTAAGATGAGATTTGTGGTGTTGGGGTGTACCCTTTGTTCTGCAAGTTGTTGGCGTGGTGTGAGAGTGTTGGTGGTAGTATTTTGGGGTGCTTCAGGGGTGTTTGATTGCAGTTTTGTTTCTTTTCTTTTCCTTTGAGAGACTGTTGTCCAAACATTTGTGTTTAAATCATTGTCCACCGTGATGTTGGAAGTTTGTTTGTCAGGGTCTGCTTGGTTGCTGTTTTTGTCAGTGTTGACTGTTTGGTTGCTGATGTCTTCAGTAATGTTGGAGGATTGTTTGTTAGAGTCTGTTTGGGTGATGACTTTGATAGTGTTGACTGAGGCATGTTGTGGAGTTGTAGAGTAGGATAGGGTTTGCTTCAGGTCAGTGTCATCTTTGATGGTGTTGACTGAGGCATGCTGTGGAGTTGTAGAGTCAGGTGGAGTTGGCTTCAGGTTAATGTTGTCTTGTGTACATTGTTTTTTGTTTTCGTCGTCGAGGTAGAGAGGAGAAAATCTGTTGGTGGTAGGGAAGGATGATAGAAGGGAATCCTGTTCTTGATTTGACCGTATGGCTGAGTGTTTTTGTGTGTGTGCTTTTGATAGTGTTTGTTTCAGTTGTGTGAGTTCTGACTTCAAGTCATAGTTTTCTTTTTGCAGTTTGTGTACACTCTTGGTGAGGGACCCTAACACTTTAGTGGCTTTTTTAATTGAACAAGTTAGTGAGTGTATCTTTTGCTTCTGTTGTAGTGATGTTTGGGTAACTGCGTATTTGCACATGAAACGGGGAGTGCGACGTGGCTTTATGTGAGGATGAGTGGTTGATGGTGAAACATGTTGCACCTGCTGCTTTTGCACAGTGAGTGGATGAGGTGTTTGTATTGTGTTTTGTGGAGTGGTTTGTGTTGTGTTCCCCACAGCTGAGTTTGCCTGGCCTGGCTGCTGGACTGGTGGGGATGAGGGTGATGCTGGTGATGATGGTGACAGCTGAGTATCGGGACTGAGTGGTGGGCTGGTGGTGGGATGGGTCATTGAATCCAGTCTGGGGAGGTGAGGACTTTTGGATGGGGAGGGGATGTCTTGGGGAATTATTTTGCCTGAAGGGGAAGGTTTGGGTTGGGGCAGGGGTAGCTCAGACAGGTTGCGCGCAGCCTCGTCCAAGTTTGGTTGGGTGTCTGTCTTTGTAAGGTTGAAGATGGCTCTAATCACCTGAACCAGTGACTGAAATTCCTTCCTGAGCCATCTTTTACAGAGGTTGCCTTGAACTAGCACAGTACCGGTGGTATAGAAGGTGGTGACAGTGATAAGTTTTCTGTCTGCACAGTTCACCTGTATTTTTGTCTTGTACAGTTCGTCAGGTAGGGTGGTAGGGATACTTGATAGGTCATCATTGTCACTAAGTGAAATCAGTTTGTTGGGTATTGCATAGTCATTCCAATAAACACTGAAGGCTGGTTGACTGTTTACACTACACATGTAACGTTTATAGAAGATTTTTCTTGTTAAGGGAAGCAATGGAAAAGGGACACTAAAAGTTAATTGTTTTGGGTCAATTTTGATATGTATTTGGGGGGCCCAGTCATATTGGGTATTGTTGGTGACAGCAGACATTTTGGGGGTGGAGGGGGAGGGGACAGGGGGAGTGGAGATGGAGTGAATGAAGATTAGATTCTGTTTTTAACCCATGGCCCCTAGTCAACAGTTTACATCTTCAAACACATGACACACTTCACTGCATACTGATTCATTTACATGGAGGCAGTCATAAGTGTATGTAAAAGAAAATGGTTTCAAAAAAAATAAAATAAAAAATAAGGAAAGAAATATTTAATCCAAAAAAAAAATAAATAAATAAATAAATTAAAAAATAATAATAAATAATAATAATAATAATGATTATAAATAATAATGATATTTTTTTTTTTAAAAAGGTTTAAAAAAAAAAAAGTGAAATAGAGTGATGGAGATTGGTTATGCTGTTTTTATCCCATGCCCCTAGACCAAAAGTTCACAATTTCAAACACATGAAATACTACACTGCATACTGGTTCATATACATGGAGGCAGTCAGATGTGTACTGAAAGAAAATGGTTTAAGGAGGGTGGGGAGGGGGCTGAAGTAAAAGTGAAGGGAGGTGGGGGAGGGGGGGGGCTGTCAATAGTAGTCAATACAAATCTAGGCTTGGTGGGATACTATGACAATTTTCTCCATGGTACGGAGTCACTGTACTTGGCAGGAAAACTACACACGGGGAAGATTACGTAGGCCTACTCACACTACACCTGGTGGGATACTATGACGATGGTCTCCATGGTGAGGAGACACAGTACTTGGAAGCAGACTAGACTAGGCCTTAAGTAGGCCCACACACACACACCTACACACTACCACTTGCATTCATGAAAGGGGGGACAGCAAGCCCTCGATGGATGGACAGCGAGCGTTGGCGTCCCGGGGGGTACTCCATACGTCAGGAACAATTAGCTGGCGACACCGACACAGACCCACACACAACTGGGTGGCGGACGCCTCAAGTCTGTATGCGACATGGAATGGCAATTTGAAATAGAATTGACTTTTTTTTTTCTGATTTACCACAGGAACACACTATCTGAAGATAGACAATATCACAGGTGGAATCCACATGATTGCAGATGACCACTGGTATAAAAAAGAAAAGTATTGGAAGCCAGGTTCCGTCTAAATGAACACTTTCATCGGAGAGCTCCTACACACGTCTTGACAGCTTGACGAGCTTGAGAGAGAGAGAGAGAGAGAGAGAGAGAGGAGAGAGAGAGAGAGAGAGAGAGAGAGAGAAGGAGAGAGAGAGAGAGATACAGGGAGAGAAAGAGACACAGAGAGAGGTGTCATAAATGCCAGTGATTTTTTTGGTTTTATTTGACCATCAATTCTGGATTTGGTACAAACAGCCTGCTTTCATCAAAATTCCTAATCCCAGCTGAAACTCTCCCTCCCCCTCTTGCCCTACCCCTCCCTCTATTACTACCTCTACTGGCACAAGTAGCCCTTGCCTGTACAAAACAACCCCACCCCCTCAATCTACATCTCCCACGTGCTCTGCCTCCTCTGCACATATCTGGTAAATTTCGTCAGTTGGTTTTCTCTCATGCTCTGTTTTGCACTCACTCTTGATTTCTGCTCCCTCCTCTGGCTCAGCCTGCCTTTGCATCAAGCCTAATGTGTATTATGGTTGTTGTGGCTGTGTCAGTCATACCTTCATTGTTGTCATCATTGTCAAGTGAATCATGAGACAGCAGATCATTGATGTTGTCAAAGTCTGAGTCAAGTAAGATGACAACAACCTGTTTAGTAGTGTAAAACTGACCTCTGCTAGCATATGTCTGTCATTGTTTTGGGTTACTAGGTCTTAGTTGTTCATCACTGTCGCCATTTCATCTGCTTTTGCCCCTGTCTGAATTGACAAGCCCCTCCCCCCACCCCTCCCCTGTTGCAGGGCCAATTGCCAATCTTCAGCAGAAAACTGAACTATCACTCATGTTTATTCATGAGTAAAAGGTATCATAGAAGACCATTAGCTAGTATTTATGCATCAACCATGATGTAGAACTTCTGGGAAAATCCCTGAACTATGATGAGGGGTGAACCATTATGGGGCATTACCACTGCAAAGGCACATGATGGTCAACCCGTCATGGTGCAGGCAAGGGGTAGAAAATCATCTATAGAAGAAATGAGCTATTTGACATAGACATGCAATTTTTCAGAGTATCTAGCTCACTAAATGACTTTCAGATAATATGGACTGACAATGGACTTTTCTCATTTAGGAAAATAGTGTAAGAGAACAACTCGTCACATATTTTTTTTCCTCAATTAAAGTGTAACAGAGTGGACCTATTTGAAGTCCAATCTCTGCACAAACCTCGGGAACACGGCAAAGCTAGTCAGTTTAGAATGTGACCTCTAAAAAGAGGTTGCATAAATACATGTCACCATAAAGGCAAAGCATATGCAACAAAGGGTTTTCGACCACTACCCAAGGAATCAGAGCATCAACAATTCACAGGTGTGTCTCTAAACAGAAACACGATGCTGCGATTGCGGCTCTATTCACATGGAAGATAATCTAATTACCACCCCATCACAAAAGCTTCAATGGTCACCACTGGTAAGGTTTTGCATATGCGGCCACCATGACCCACCACTAAGGCAGGTACATTCCAACTTGTGTGAATGTATTTAAAACAACAACAACAACAACAACAACAACAACAACAACAACAACAAAAATCATGCATTACTATCGCCATGAAATAGCCTACTCTTCCAAGAAGCAGAACGTGTTTTTAACTGTGAGCAATTTGTTCTGGTGCATTAGCAGGCGGTACCTGGGTTTATAGTCTCATCTGGGGATTTTCAGGAAGAGTGGAGTCAGTACTGATGTTAACTACAAAGAAAAAGTTTCCTGGAATGGGCACATCCATGGTGGCTTGATCCTAAGCTGTCAGATCATGAGCCTAATACTCTAACCACTAAGCTACCCCACTTACCAATCATGATTATAGTTATTATGATTATGAGGAAGAGGTTGGATCAGGAAACTAACTGAACACAAAAAAACCCCACAAAGACACACACACACACTCAAAACAAAAGCTCCAATAAGAGGATTAAACATGTTTGTTTTTTTCCAGGATGAATAGACATTGACATGATCAGAAGCCAATGTTCTTTATACTGCCTACAAGAAAATTACACAGGTAAAAGATGGGTGCTGGGAACAAAGCGATACATTTCCTAGAAACAAATGCTTGAGTTGTTCACACACCCACCCACTTCTCCCTTGCACACACACACACACACACACACACACACACACACACACACACACACACACACACACACACACACACACACACACACACACACACACACACACACACACACCAGCATAGTCAGATGTAGACATACTCATACTAGTTATATAATAAACTCAGACCTGGAGGAGTCCTCTGAACTTGAAAATGTGATACAGAAAACCGCATGAATTTCATTTATAAATGACTGTGGCATTCTCTTCTCTCATTCGCTTTCCACCACCAGATGTGTCTGGGAAAATAATGGTATGTCCTTTCCAGCTTTTCTTGTGAGCTGCACAGCCTGATATGGCTGTACAAGTGGTATTCAATGCTGATGGAAAGCAATCTTAGGTGAGCTGGTCACAATTTATTATATCTCTCCAGACCAACCCTGCTGGGTTGAGTTGGCCGCAGCATTCCATGACGCTATCCTGCTCCTCATGTGGGCCCTTCTGGACTTATGTGGACAGCTTCTTACACATTCAATCGACTGATGCTCGTTACAGTCCCATTGCATGCAATCCGGAGTCTGCCTTTTTTTCTTTCCGCCATATTTTCCCTTGAAAATGGTGGCCATAAAGATTGCATTCTTGTTACAGGTGTCAACCATGGAGAAAAGGACAGGCTTACTTTCAGGAGACATGAAAGACTCCCCAAGAAAACCAGAAGCTGAAGAAATTCTCCTCACGCCCTTCGCCCCCTCCTCACTCTCCAAACTTAAACCGCCCATGAAGAACCAACTAGAGTGACAGAATATTAATTATCTAACCTATGCTCTTGAGAGGAAACACAACCATCCTCTGACACCAACAAGCCTTCCAACTGAATCTCCCAGGACTTTGAGGAAAGACAGACAGACGCCATAGCCATCAAGCTCAACATCCCATGTGTTGGGAGCATAGACTGCAACACAGCTGCTGAACTAAAGTCACTGACACTGAAAGCTCTGAACACTAAATACCCTCCCATTGCCTGAGCATAGCATGTGCAGATGAGTCTGCTGAAGAGGGGTTGAAAAATGGAGGAAGCAGGGTGTATATCAGATTCCCTGATGTCAGAACCATCAAGAAGTCTATGGCCACAGTCAGCCTGTTCACCAATGACCATGCTGAGGCCTGTGCTCTGCTACTTGCAGCCCAGACTTTCAACCAGGAGGCACACTTCCAACCTACATAGTGTTTTGACTGACAGCAAGTCCATCCTGCAGTCTTCAGGCACCAGGAGTAAAGCAGATCCTAAGAGACACCAAGCAAGAACTAAGCCTCCTCAGCCAGAGGACTGTAGCTGTGTTGCAATAGATCCGTTTCCATTGTGGCATAGGGGGAACAAAGAGGTGGACTGCCTATCCAAGGCAGGCAGCAACTTGGAGCAGCCAGCCCACTCAGTGTCCTACAGTGAGGCAAGGGTAATCCTGAGGAGCTTCAGAAAAGCATGGTGTCAACACCCAGACATCAGGCCAGAGGATGAAAAGTACAACATCCTTGAGTTATATATTCAGAGCTGCTGGTCATCATCTTTAGACTGCAACCAGGACACTGCCAGCCCCTATCCCATATCCACCACCTCAAAATATCCCACACTGACCAGTGCTCTTATGGCACAGGTCCACAACCCCCTTCTCACATGCTGTAGTCCTGTCCTAACTGCAATTCTCTAAGACACCAGACGTAGCCCAGTCCTGCTATGAAAAGCTATTGGGACTGGCAGGGTCACTGCAACAGACTGTAGGCTTAGCCATCCAGGCCGGACTTAAAATTTAGCATGGCGAGGGAACACAGAAGAAGTGTGCATGTTCGTGTAGAATGACACAGGGCAAAAGCATTTTGGTTTTCAGTTATTGATGTTTGCAAGTTATTTTCTGGTGGCTTTATGTTCAGGATCTCCCAGGGCTTTCACACTTTGCTCTTTTTTCTTTAATTTGGTTGATTTTTTCTTTGTCTGATCTTCTGTGACCTTTGGGACCTGCTATTTATCACCACTCATTTCCATCTTTCTGTCCAAGCTATACCTTATCTGGCCATTCCAAATCCTGAATCAAAGTATATGGGAAGCTTATCTTTTAGAAGATGGCCAAAGTACTCCAACCCCCCCTCTCCCCCCAAAATATCACAGAAATCATGTTTACCCTGATAATAGACATTGAAAAGTATTGATCACTTTCCCAGGCTGATTATTTGTTTATTTATTGCAAACAAGCTGCATTTGGTTTTTTGCTGTATGATGTGCAATCTTTGCATTTTGAACAGTTATTTTCTTATCGTTTATCTTTGTTTCTTGACTTCTTTGTCATGTACTGCGAGATTTGGTTTCATGCTGGGTAATGCGGAGTTTTACCATTTTGAATAATTTCTCTTCTTTAATCAGCAACTTCTGCTGTGTGACAATATACCACATGGTGATAAGCGGGTTCAGGGCAGAGTTGAAAGGTAGCACAACAACAACCAATGTGCCATGGAACATGTTGAAAATGGAAACTCCTTGTGAACTCATCATCATAGCAAACCCAAACAAAAACCAGCAAACAGCATCTGTGACTGCCATCTTCCCCACAAGGTGAGCTGAGGTATAATATGACCTCTTGGTGTGGTCCAACACAAGTCTGTACCTGGGAATGGCCTTATAAACAGCAGCCTGTCCACATACAATAATTAACGACACAAAAAAATTGATAGCTACAGTCACTGTGAACCATCTGAACTCTGTGTCATGAGGGTAGTGATCAAATAAAGCCAGACGACACAGACCGGACTGGCCATAGAGGCCCCAGTGTGACAGTCCAGGAAGATATGGTACCAGTGATGACAGAGCTCCAACACACCAGATCATTATGGACATGGCTGTACAAGCAGATTTGTTGAACGTGCATCTACTGTCTTGGAAGCAGAAGAGAATGACGTGGTCTAACACCATGAAGCAGATGATCAGAACTGACACTTCACTGGACAAAAGGGAAAGGAAACCAGATATCATGCAGGCAAGGCTGTTGGTCCATGTCATTTCATATTCAAGAAAATGGTTTTGAAGTATATGATCTGCCACCAGAGTGATGCTGATATGGCCTCCCATACATATGTTAGCAAATTGTAGGTGAGCAACTTGTTTTGCAAACTTCTGTCCAAAGATATTTGTGACTCTGTTTATTGCTATGAAGCAGATCACATTTCCTAAAATGGCGATCATGCTTAGCAGCCAAAACAAAATTTTGTACTCATCATTTGGTATCATTGTTCCACATGAAGGAAATGCAACATGGGGGGCAATGCATTTCATTGTGTCTGATTGTGTGGGAAGTATACTCTGACAACAGATTCTGTAATTGGATGAAACAATTCTGTTTAAATAATGTGATCCTTTTAAGAACCTGAAAGGAAAGTTGATAAGTGGGTTAGCTTTTATGTCCAACTCCTTTAATTTTGGAAGTGTTTGGAAAGCATTAGTTTTGATGGTTTCAATGGCAGAGAAAGATAAGTTCAAGGACTTGACCTTAGGTAAGTATATGGATAATTCATCATCCATCACTTTGAAATGCGAGTTTGACAAATCAATCTTCCTCAGGGCATGATGCACACATTTAACTTTTTCATTGATGATTTGTCTGAGGGGGTTGTTTTTTACATACAAATATCGAAGATTTGGTAGCTCAAGAAAAACAGTCATATTGACAGATACAATGTAGTTGTTAGCAATGCTTATGTATTGCAAGTTAGGTAGTTTGACGGATGAGACATTACTGATAGAACAATGAGACAAACTAAGATGAATAAGATATGTGTTTCTCATAAGATCATCCAGTGACATCATGGATCCCGTGGCATCCAAGTACCGCAGCAAAGGAAATGTTTCAGCAGGGAAGGGGTTATCACACAGGAAGGAGAGACCTGCACACAGACAACCTTCAGGGCAGGTAAAGTCACACATCAGTTCATCATCCCGCTGTGGACACTGACCCCAGCCATCACACAGATGATCTCCATGCAGACAGACTGTGGAAGCTCGACACTGGTACAAGCCAGGACATGTTATACTGTCACAGTCCTCTTCATCATTCCCATAGGTGCAGTCAGAAAATCCATTGCATCGAGTGTAGATAGGAAGACAGATGACAGGTTCAGATGTGCAGAGGTAATGACTGTCAGGACAATGTTCATCAGATGTTATTGCATTAAATGTAAAATAGCCACTACCATCTAGGTTGACATAGAGGGGCGGCAATTTATGCCCATCTCTGAATTTTCCATAATGATAACAGAAACGCCAAATTTCATCGCAGTCTTTCTCATCAGAGTCATCCACACAGTCTGAGTACTCATTGCATCGCTGGCCATGCAGGACATACTGTCCATTAGAGCAACGGAAATCAGTCTTGTGAGGATGTTCACAGAAGGATTCATCACTATTGTCAAGACAGTCTTTTTGGTGATTACACACAAATGTGTACTGCACAATACCTTTTTCACCATTGCATGTAAACATGCCATATGTGAAAGTGAACCTCTCAGGATAAGCCACTTTTGTCATATGCAAGGTGCTGTTCAGTGTGTGATATACATTTTGAAATGGGCAAAAGGCAGAGTGTCTTATGTTTCTGCATGGAGTTTTAGGATCACAAAGCAGAAAATCATGTGTGGACTGGTGACTTGCACACAGAAACAAACGCTGAAGGGTGTTTGTAGAGACAACATTGAACTGATGGAAATGGGTCAGCATGATTTGTGGAGACTTCACATTATGTTTAGTTGTTCTAGTTTCACAT
>JASPKP010000308.1:7500-32500 GCA_030674155.1 Stramonita haemastoma | reverse complement strand
CTCTGTCAAATCGTAACGTGCTGAATGGAAAATGGAGAACTACAAAACGGTCCAGTGTGATGATCCAGATGATCAGAGCTGACACCTCACTGGACAACAGGGACAGAACACCAGCAAGCTTACATGCAATGCTGCTTTTCCACATGTCATCATGATGCAGATATGTGCCATAAAACTGCATGTCAGCAATACCAATAATCACAATATATGCACCCATCAGAAAATCAGCCATGGTAAGGCTGATGACAAACACATTGAAACCACTGGAAGATCCTTTACTCTTTGCAAATAAGCGTGCACAGAAACAGAAGACGTTACCAGTCACTGACAGGCAGGCTATCAGCCACAGAAAGCCACGGTACGTCCAGGACTGCAACAAATCCTTGCAGGATGAAACTGCATTTTTTGGAGCATGACAGGACAAATCTTCAAACGAGCATGGAAGTATTTCTGGGCAGCACAATTTATAGTTGTCTGTGGTTACAATGCGTA
Organism: Stramonita haemastoma; assembly: GCA_030674155.1. NCBI lineage: Eukaryota > Metazoa > Mollusca > Gastropoda > Neogastropoda > Muricidae > Stramonita > Stramonita haemastoma. The sequence goes on along the minus strand of JASPKP010000308.1, from coordinate 32,008 downwards.
AATAATTCAGGTTTTGGAATATATCGGTGGGAACATTTTATGGGGCTGCCACGCATATACACTTCTGTTAGTTGTTGTATAAACTGAAATCCACCAGGGCTGATGGTGTGAAGAGAAGTAGAAGTTAAGTTCAGTATTTGCAGTTTAGGAAATGCAGAGAAAACCACGGCATTGAATACTTCCAGTGATGTATAAGACAGGTCTATCATTTGCAGCTTGGTTTGCTCTAAGAAAGACATAGCATCGAAATGAAGGATGTCAAAGGATTCTTGGAGAGAGTCAGTCGATTCAAATTTTCTAAACCAAGAAGGGAAGTAACGTTAAGTGTTGAAGTTTATTGTTACTAACATCTAGAATCCTCAAATTGATCATCAGAAGTCGAGGTAAGAGAGTCAATGAACACCTGGCCAGAATCAAATGAAAAAGGCAGCCATGATTATTGACGTCAGACAGTGTCATACCAGACCCTGTGGCATCCAGGTAACGAAGCTGAGGAACAGTGCTGCAGAGAAAGGAAGAATGCACAGGAATGTGTGACCTTGACAGACACAGCCTACGGACAGGTCACGTCACACAGTAACTCATCATCACGCAGTGGACAGTGAGGCCAGCCATCACACAGCTGGTCATCGTGAACACAGATCGTGGACTTCTGCATCTGAAGAACCCTGGACACCTAAGGTCCTCACATCCTTCTTCATCCTGGTGTCCAGACAGTCGTACATGCCATTGCAGCGTGTGAAGACAGGCAGACAGTCATTGAAGTCACCAGGACACGGGTAGTGGCTGTCAGGACAGGAGGCATTGCGAGAAAAAGGAGTGGTGTGAACTGTCTGAGGAGTCAAAGTTAATGAGAGCAGGGAATGGATAACTAGGAGACGAATGAAAAGGAGGTGAATGTGGCACAATCCTGTTCATCGGTCTCATCATAACATTGGGAGATTTGATCACACACGTTATGGAAGGAAACACACTGACCACTAGCACAGGTGAACAACTGCAGACACACTGGATGTTTGCAAAGACGTTCATCACTTCTGTCCGGACAGTCTGCTATGAAATTACAAACCATTGTATAGCTCAGTGTTAAACCCTCGTTGCATTCAAAGAGGGGAACATGGTAGTGCCATGGTTTGTTGAATAATGTTGATTGTGAAGAGAAACTTGTTCTGAAATATTGCATGATGGAACTTGTTCCCCAGTGCAGTCTTTGTATCGGTTAGAACCACATAATAAGAAGGTGTGTGTGACATGACCTGCATCACACACCGTCATGGAATGTTGCCCAGGTAGCAGTGGAAACTGCCGGCTGCTTAAGGACACTGCCTGGATATGAGAAAACAGCTCCTTGGACTTCTGTCCTCTGAACTCGCAAGCTAGCCCGCCAGTCTGCCTTTTCTTTTCAAAACAGTAAATAGGATAAAAGTCAATGTTCTTCACTTTGTGGCATGACTTCCACCCCATGTGAAAAAGCATAAGATAAGAAAGAGAATGGTAAATGGCAGTGTTATAATTCAGCAAGCTATGTATGTATAAAGAAGGCAAAGACATATCGTTACTGTAAAACCCAGTCCAAATGTTAAACCGTTCTGGGTGCAGCTTTGTTTTAGTTCGAATATCAAAAAGCAATGTGTTTAGACATTTAGGGAAACTAAAAACAGCCCCTAACGAATGACAGTAATCATGACCCTTTTTAAAGGGTGTCAGCTCCATCTGAGTGACCAAATACGCCACATCCTCAGTAAACTGATAACAACGGTTACAGAACGCCACCAGTCCCTGACACTCAGGACTGCTGAAGGGACAGCGTTCTGTTTCATCCCGCCCATCTTCACACTCTACTTTATGATTACATGCCAGGTGGTGATGGATGCTGGAAGAGTAATTTGCGGAACAGTTCCACAGACCGCTGGACAGTTTGCGTGGTATCATCCTGTTTGCCTGGAAAAAAGTGAAGAAAAGTTGAAAGCAGTGTGTATTGACGCAACAGCTACTGGCCCACCTGAGGGATAGTTTTGTTGCCTTAAGTACCTGGAGAAAGTCCGATGTGGGATCGGTGCCAGCCCCCCTCCGCCACACTGTATCTGACTGCTCTGTGGACCCACCCCTGCTCTGATCCAGCTTTCTGTAGTGACGGTACAGAGTGATGTCCACCACCTGGGACCCAGTTTCCTTGTAACTGACAAAGACTGTGGCTCCAGCAGGGACAGACACATTCTTTTCCAAGGACGGGGAAGGGAAGGAACTGACATTTGGTCTTCCTATTGTGACGTAGCCAGCTGATCTTGACGTCATCACAACCACCAGATATTTTGAATCTGTGTTGTTAAGATAGAATAAACTGTGTTTACAAAACTGACAGACATCACTGATGGCAAGGGAGTGTGTGGCTAAACTGGATGTAATTTACAAAAAGTGAAACTGAAACACTTTTGTAAGGAGGTATTGATGATGACTATATTGATGATGATGAGGTGGAGGATGTTGACAAATCATCATCCTGAGTATAAACACACCCAACAACACACACACACACCACACACACACACCACACACACACACCACACACACACACACACACACACACAACACACACACACACACACACACACACACCACAGCCGCCACCACCACACGACAAAGCCTTCGAAATGGTCCAGTCTTGCTTGTCCAAAGAATCAAGGCTGATAATGATATTCTCTATTCTTGATCTTTTTTCATGTGGACAATGGTTAATTTTTGTGCCAAGTACTATAGCTAGATGCTAGATGGTTGGTTAGCTTTAGATTTGAAATGGATGCTCTTTTCTTATGGTTGCAGGCTTGTCTATCTCATTAGGTAGATTTCAAGTGTTATTGTTCTTATGTTATGTTTTTTTATGTTGCTGATTGTGTGTTGTGGGTGGCTCATGATATTTGTGTGAGTTTTGACACATAAATAAATATTCTCGCTGAGGAAGCCTCCATGGGTAATATGAACAAGAGAGCATGGAATGTACTTCTTTTTGTTGGTGCTTGAAAGGAGGGGAAAACATTGTATTTGCAATGAAACAATTTGTTCTGCTCTTTTGTAGATTCAGCCAGAGATATTTAGTGTAGGAGGAGAGGCGATAGGAGTATAGAAACAGTTTCTATATTTAAGAATAAGGGATTTTTATTATGTTTTCTTATTTTTAAACTGATTCATACTTATGATTTTGAATCAAGTTGATACAAGGATAATACTTTATTTAAAACTTCAGAGAAATTTTGGTAATATCAAGTGATGATATCAGTGATCTCAACGGCTCAACCATTTCACATGAATGCTAATAGGCAAGTGTTTAAAAGCTGTGTGCTTGGATCACGTGACAGCACAGGGGTGAGCATGTGAGATCACGTGACAGCACAGGGGTAAGCATGTGAGATCACGTGACATCACAGGGGTAAGCATGTGAGATCACGTGACAGCACTGGGGTGAGCATGTGTGATTACGTGAGAGCACGAGAGTGAGCACGTAGGATCACGTGACAGCACTGAGGTGAGCATGCAAGTTGCAAAAGTTAGCCAGACACAGCCCAGAGCTTACTTGTCCCAGCCATTTCAAATTTCATGTGAGTGAGATAGTTTGGTGTGAATCCACGTTTGAAGAAAACTGCATCTGGGAAAGAGCCACGGCCAAGGTAGATTGATTGAATCTAGGTATTCGTAAGCACAGGGTATCTGCAACAGAGCGGAGGGAATGAGAAGGTGTGCAGATGAAGACATTCACAGAGGTAGGAGGGTGCTGTTTTGTGGAGACCATTTGAAACAGAAGGTACTGATCTTACAGTTTACTCTCTTATAGATGTTCAGATATTTTTGAATAGATGAAAAACAGACCATTTTCGATTAATAATGCAAGGTGGGAGATGCAGAAATGAAATAAAACCACCAGTGTCTAAACAGCAACTCTTTACTGTGGACATGTTTTGACTGAATTCATATGTGCTAGAAACCCAACGTGAAGTGGAACTTAAACCATAACTATCATAGTCATTCTCTCTCTTCTGTCTGTCTCTATCTATCTATATATATGTATGTGTATTCGTCTAATATCACAAATAATGAACAGACATAAAATACAAGAACAAACGAAGGAACGAACGAGGAGTGAAGGAAGGAAGGAAGGAAAGAGCGAACACACACACACACCACCACCACACACACACACACCACACACACACACACACACACACACACACACACACCACACACTCACACACACACATCCACTCACGCACACACGCACTCAGACAGACAGACAGACACGCACACACACTATCAAGTATCAGCATAATAAAAGAATAAATAAAAAGAACACACGTACATACACACACTTTACACACATCTATCTATCTATCTATCTATCTATCTATCTATCTATCTATCTATCTATCTATCTATCTATCTATCTATCTATCTATCTATCTATCTATCTATCTATCTATCTATCTATCTATCTATCTATCTATCTATCTACTCCTATCATGTCTATCTATCTTCTGTCTGTCGTCTGTCCATCTATCTATCTATCTATCTATCTATCTATCTATCTATCTATCTATCTATATCTATCTATCTATCATATCTATCTATCTATCTATCTATCTATCTATCTATCTATCTATCTATCTATCTACTCATACTGTTTGTCTCTCACTTTCTCTTTCTTAGACCTAGTTTCTGCACGGCACCCTGCCTACGTGGTAGTATATTTTTCACGAAAGTATCTTAGCAATTATAAATCAAAAGAGACACTGAAGATTTATGAGTTCTGTGATCTATGGGATGTGTTCCTAGTATATGGCAGAAATCACAACACAACACACACACACACAGAACACACACAGAACAACACACGCACTCATGCACGCCACAAGCAAAACAATGTGAACGCTACACAGAGAGGCATTGAAAGCAAAGCGTAACACAACACACACACACGCACACGCACACACGCACACATTCACAGCACACGAAACACCACACATACACACACACACACACACACACACACACACACACACACACACACACACACACACACACACACACACACACACACACACACACACACACACACACACACACACACACACACACCACTGTCTCTTTTTGTGTTAGTCTCTGCATTACAGACATGCAAACATATAGACACATGGATATGGTCACACTGGCACTCGAACACACAGTCACATACAGACATAGACACAGAACAGACACACAGACACAAACATACAGACAGACAGCAGACAAACACAACAACAACACACACACAACACACACACACACACACACAACACACACACACACACACACACACACACACACACACACACACACACACACACACACCAGACACACACACACACACCACACACACAAGAATATCCAGTTATCTGCTTTTAAAACTTATTGAGTTCGCCAGTGATACTAAGTAAGTGAAGGTATTGCCCATCGTTCATTGTTGATCTGAAAAAAAAGTATTTTGCAGATTTCAGCCATTTATTTTTCACTCTCATACTGAATGCTTTTAGAATAGAAGGCCTTTCTCATCAATGAGTTTCAACACTAGTCGTCTCAAGATTTGTTGGTTGTGATTTAGGATGATCAGATCGTATTCACGTTGATATGAAGATAACTTTACGATAATCAAACTTAACTGCCTATGAGGATGCTGCAAGGTCAAACCATCACTTATCCTGGAAACATCAACGATATGAAGCAACGAGAATGTTGATGACAGAAGAATTTGAAAGAAAAGAAGAATTTGAAGAAGAATTGAAGAAGAAATTTGAAGAAGAAGAAGAAGAAGAAGAAGAAGAAGAAGAAGAAGAAGAAGAAGAAGAAGAAGAATTAAGAAGAATTTGAAGAATTTGAAGAATTGAAGAAGAAGAAGAAGAAGAAGAGAAGAAGAAGAAGAAGAAGAAGAAGAGAAGAAGAAGAAGAAGAAGAAGAAGAAGAAGAAGAAGAAGAAAAGAAAAAAGAAAAAAGAAGAACACAACAACAACAACAAAACAACAAAAGAACAAGAACAAGAACAAGACAAGAAGAAGGTTCCGCTATTTTCTAGATCACCCATCTTTTGGCTAAAACTGTTGATGAAGTTGTCTGCTTCGTGGATTTCTGGGCAGATGTAGTAGTGTGTATGGAATGCCTGAACACCATGACTCCTCCTATACCTGAAAACCTGAAACCATCGTACGCTGGTCTAACGCGAGCTCAGGCAGAGAACAGAAGTGGGAAACTGCAGGGGTTCTGCAATCCAGTAAATATGCGTTGACTTTTAACACTAAAGGTAAAAAGCAAAGGTGTCCCATAACCTGTGCGGTCGTTGGGGAGCGAGATGACTGAGACCTCAGCTCCTCTAGGGCCAGCATGTTGAGGGCGGTGCCCAGCTCCTCTCCCTCGCTCCTTTACCTTCCCTGACCCTAAAGAAGGCAGGTACCCATTAAAATAGCTTGGGTGAACTAGGGGGGTTGTGCTGAATCCAAGACGCACAAACAGTCACCCATTCACCTCGTAAACACGCTTAATGCTGATTAACCTTGTCTTGTATTGTATTGCATAAATTTTAAGGCACCGAAAATTTCTCTGCGTGAAATTGGGCTGCTCTCTTCGGGGAGCGCGTCGCCACAAGAGTCGCGCCACCCTTTTTGTTCTCCTTTTCCTGTCTGCAGCTGTATTTATTTCCCTATCAGAATAACTTTCTTTAACATAATTTTGCTAGGAACAAGTCTCTTGTTGCCGTGGTTTCTTTGGGGAAAAGCTTGTGCTCTGACCACTGAGCTATCCCGTTTCACTAACTTCTAACTCTAGAAGTTGCTAAACCACTGATGTGAGTTCAATCAGCGCTGGTGAGGTACAAAATGAGGGTTTTTGTGGATCCCTGAAGTCAGTTTATCTAAAGGAATGACTTGGGGTGTTCTGTAGCCCTCCAGGAGTGGTTGGGGACACTGCACTGAATTTCTCAGGCCCTGTGTCATGTGAAAGTTGAACCTGGCGGAAACCCATCAATCTCCACCACAGGCATTCACCTTTGCTTTGACGTAACCCGTTGTCTGGTGGACTGTTGGGGTACCACTGAAATGTTTACAACCAATTCCTCCACTCCTGGTGGTTTTAAACTTTCTGCATTATATCGCTCCACTCAAGGCCAGTCCAGTCTCTTATGATGCATTCCCATCATTTTCTCTGTCTGCTTCTTCGTCTCCTCCTTGTACTGTTCCTTAGGACAGTCTTGGCCAGTCCAGACGTTCCTGCAGGTGCACCGAATGCTTGAATCCTTGTTATGTGTATAAGCATGCCCCCCATAAAACCAGTATGCATGCTAGCTGTACAATTGCGATGCATGACAATATCTGGTGGGCTACTAGAACAAAAACATACCCAATATGACGTGAAAGCATGACTTTTGCAGACCAGTGAATTGGAACATTAGCCAGAACCCTGCTTGGTGACACTTCCTGACAACTGTGTCCTAGCGTGTATAGATATTCTGCCCACCAGAAACAAATCTTGATCGACCAAGATCTAAAGTAAAGGTTTAAAGAAAATGTCCAAGGTTTTGTTTTTTCATGTTGTCTGTGATTGTTAAAGTTGGTGCTTGCCTGTATATTGTAATTGCTGTCGTTGTTTTTGCTGTGGAAAGTTTGCTGCGTGTTGTTGTTGTTGTTGCTGTGTGTTTGTTGGTTGTTGTTGTTGCTGTGGTTGTTGCTGTTATTATTGCTCTTGTTGTAGTTTCTGTAGTTGCTGTTCCTATTGTTGTTGCTGTTTTCGTTATTGTTGTTGTTTTTGTTGTACCTGTGGTTGCTGTGTTGTTGTTGGGCGTTCCCCAGGTTAACATTCTGGGTGTCACCCATAACATCCACTCAGTGTCATTCATCACACTTAGGAATCACTGCTGCAAGCACTCTCATAATAAACAGTTTACATGTTGGGTTGTTTTCATTCTGATTAAGCACCTCGCTATATAGGCATCCATTCTCCGTGTTCAGAATTTTCAAAACTGATTTTTGTTTTAACAAATGTACAAACCATAACTATTGTTATGCTAAGGGCTTGTATTGGCTGAAGATAATACAAACATAGCAGTTCAAACCGCAACCAATCTTTTTTTTTTTAAATCGTTCTTCGGTTAGAACTCTGAGGTTCACCAATGGTGAGATTTATGCGAATGTGACCGACCGTAATTTCCCCTTACCCCATACTCCTCCTACCCCCTACCCACCATTTAGGTAGCCACATTCCGACTTCGGGGAAAAAAAAACATTTTAGTATAGGCCTTAATACCTTGCTGACATCCGTGGCTGATTTGGCTTAGGCCATGGCCAAGCTTTGAGCGCTAACAGAGAGATATTGTATGTGATGCAAGTAACAATTAAGCTTTGCAAGTACCCATGCACTGGCACACGACCATCCAAAAGGGTGTGTGGTGTGTGTGTGTGTGTGTGTGTGTGTGTGTGTGTGTGTGTGGTGTGTGTGTGTGTGTGTGTGTGTGTGTGTGTGTGTGTGTGGTGTGGTGTTGTGTGTGTGTGTGTGTGTGTGTGTGTGTGTTGTTTTGTTGTTTGTTGTGTGTGTGTGTGGTGGTGTGTGTGTGTGTGTGTGTGTGTGTGTGTGTGTGTGTGTGTGTGTGTGTGTGTTGTGTGTGGTGTGTGTGTGTGTCTGTGTTGTGTCTGGTGTGTCTGTGTTTCTGTGTGTGTCCACACGTGCATGCAGGTGTGTGTGTTGTGAAAACGACACCTATTCAAAATACAGTCCTTGGTGTCTCATAGCAACACACACACACACACACACACACACACACACACACACACACACACACACACACACACACACACACACACACAGACTAGAAGAAATAGCACAGAAATAAGCAAATAACGCACACAAACACAATAAATAATATACATAATACAGGTGCCTGCTACAAGTATTACGAGAGAAGCAAAAACACACACGTTCAGTAGACTACTTTAGACTGCACGCACACGTTATAATATTCATTTATTCTATTCTTTCATTTGAAGGATAATGGAACAAGCACTCGTATGCTTTTTTTGCACCAAGTCCCCGTGTTTATGCAGTTTGTTATTTTTTTCCATCTCCATCCAGCGTAACACAATAGCCTACTCTTTCAAAAAAAAAGAATACATTTTAACGTGTGCGCAAGATGTTCTGCGTGCACATGGAACCTCGTTTTAGAGTCAATTTCATCCATATTCAGGTGTCTTTAACATCAGAACAATTCATCTTCACCTTCACCTTCACCTGTCCTGTAGTCCCGTCGACTGTGGGGCACAACTGAAGATTCTGCAACCAGCCTCCTCCACTCCTCACGGTCCTCCGCCATCCGTAGTAGGTCGTTCCACCCAAGACCTGTCCACTCTCTGTGTGAAAACTAGAATAGAGAATGTCATCGGTCCATATTAAGAGTTCCTAACTTCAGCGAAAAAACCACGCTAAAGTGTACGGGCACGTCACACGATCATCTGGACTGGCCAAGACAGTCTTACAGGGAACAGTAAGGGGAGGGAGACGAAGAGGCAGAGAGAAGAAACGATGGGAAGACAACATCAGAGAATGCAGTCTTACGAAATCAATAAAAGCAGACTGTAGGTACAAGTGCTGTATAAATGTGTGAGAGTGTTGCACACAAAATCAATCATACACACAGTGTGTAGCTTGTCATGTGTGTGAGGACTGTGCCATGCAGAGTGTCTATTGATCTGCTGGTGCTTATCTACTCCAACAATTTTCACTCTGCACATTGCTGTGAGTTTGACTTGTGGTACATGGTTTAAAAGCGGGATTTTTTTTTGGCTAGGCCTACTGAGCACTCGTATTCCCCCAGTCAAGTTAAGCAAGTTAAGTCAGGTCAAGTTTCTGCCTTTTGGGTCCATTCTCCCGTGTGTTTTTTTTGCAGAAAGAGTTAAAAGAGAACATTTCTCTTCCTTGCGGAAGTCGGATGCGCTGGGCCTGACTTGTTAGGCGCTTAAAGGCAGTACAACACATTGTTTATCAAATAACGGTCAACATTATATGCTGTCTGAGTGTTCGATGACGAAAAGAAAATGCCAATCCCTACAAAACGCACGGCTGCTAACCTTATGATAACTATCAGGAGCAAAATGGATCTCCGCCCACGCCCACTCCCCCAAATAAATTGTATTGATTTTTTTCCTTTTCTTTCATTTTTTTCTTTTCTTTTTCTTATATAGAAGATAATGGAATAAGCACCCATGTGCTTTTTTTTATTTTTTACATCCAATCCTCATGTGATGCAGTTTTGTAAATCTTGTCATCTGTTCCCACCGGGACATAATGGCCTACTCTTATGAAAAGCGGAACAGGATTTAACGTGTGCGCAAGATGTTTTGCGTGCGTTTTCACACGGGGCCTGTATTGCATTATAAAGCATTTTCTTGTATTTTTTTTGTATTATACTGTACTGTATATCAATTACAGTCAAAGATTTCTCTGCGCAGAATTTGGGATGTTTTTACAGGAGAAAGCTCGGGCACAACACACAAAACGTTATGTATTGAGAACTTCCTTAATCACAACCCAAAAGGTCATCATGTCATGGATGCCATAACATGGTTACATGATAAATTTAGATCCTTTTTTCATAAGCTTTGATTTACCCTTACGATTGTAATTGTCAATTGTCAAGGGGGAGGAATTTCCACAAAATATTACAAATCCAAAAATCAACATCTAACAACAAACTGGTCAGCGACAAGAAAACTATGTTAGGATGTCTCTTCTTCCCTCTTTTTTCATGGCTTGTGCAGCTGTACACCACTAACACGTGACAGATTCGTGATAATCCAGGGGCATGTCGGTTCAGCTATTTTCTCTCTCTCTCTCTCTCTCTCTCTCTCTCACTCTCCTCTCTCTCTCTCTCTCTCTCTCTCTCTCTCTCTCTCTCTCTCTCCTCTCTCTCTCTCTCTCCTCTCTCTCTCTCTCTTCACCTGTCTATACATATTTTGATATGGATAATGGAATTGCTTCTTTGGAGGATTTTTTGTGGGAATGTCTATTTTTGATCAGAGATGATGTTTATGTATTCTTGAATGGTGATCTGAATAGCAGAACCTCAAACATGTCTGGTAGTCAAGAGGGAACAACATACTACACTTCCAAGAATCTACACCAAAGTGGTCCTTTAAATGTAAACAGAAATTTTCAGGACACTGTATTGAATAATTATGGTAAAATGTTGCTTAATGTGTGCACAGCTTTAGATTTGTGCATTTTGAATGGCATGTGTCAGGGTGACCTACAGGGTCACTACACATACATATCTGATACTGGCAGTAGTATTAATGATTATTTTTTATTGACATGTGAGTTATTTGCAAGTATTTCTGATTGCTGTGAAATGTGTGTGGTAGAAAGAATAGAGTCTGACCACTTAGCTATAACCCTTTGTGTTAAGTCTGACCTCAACCAGATTGGTATGAAGGAAACAAACTACTATGGTGTGATTGAAAAGTTTGTTTGGGATGAAGCCTGTTCTGATTTGTTTAAAAACACATTAGCTTGTGATGAAATGAAAATGCGCTTAGAGAATGCCATCAGCTTAATAGGTACAGATTTTAACCAATCACTAAATGCTTTTGATTCATGTCTAAGAGAAGCTGCAGGCTGTATGAAAAAACAAATCAGCATTGGAAACACTGTGAAAGAAAATGACTGGTTTGACACAGAATGTCGTGTCACTAAAAGAAAAGTGCGTAGTTTGCTGAAAAAAGTATCGCCATACTCTATCTAAATCAGATAGGGAATCATATTGCAAAGCAAGAAGGGAGTACAAAAATATGTTAAAGAAAAAACAAAAAGATTATAACAATGCACTGTTAACTGAATTATCCAATAATATTGGCAGTCAGAAAGAGTTTTGGAATTACGTACACAAAACATTTCCTAAAACGAAAACAACCTAAAAAATAGTATTAACAAGGATATGTGTTTATATTTCAAAGGTTGCTTAAAAAGATGAAGCAAAGTTACTACAATGTTAATAATGATGTTGAAAATATGACAATGAATTTAATCGCCAATCTCAAAAGAAGAAATGTTGATGGCTTTGAGAAAATTGAAAAAAATAAAAAAGCTGCAGGCCCTGATGGGATTATTGGGGAGTTGATAAAACATGCTTGCACTGAGAATGTTGTTCTGAATTTTTTTGTCACATTTCTGAACTATTTATTTGATGAAGGTGTTTATCCTGATAGTTGGTCAGAGTCGATTGTCCTTCCATTATATAAAAAAGGTGATATTAACAACCCCAATAATTATAGAGGAATTTCGTTGTGTAACATAAGTAGCAAGCTTTACAGTGCTGTGAATAATAGAAGACTACAGGAATGGGTAACTGAAAATAACATAACTGGAGAATTTCAAGCAGGTTTCAAGCAGAATTATTCCACAGTAGATCATATGTTTACACTTATGGCATTCATTCAAAAACAATTTAGTCTAAACCGTAAATTATATGTTGCATTTATAGATTTTGAGAAGGCTTTCGACTCTGTCAACAGAAGTTTGTTGTGGTTAGTCTTGTTTAAAAATGGTATTCATGGAAAACTGTACAGATGTGTTGTGAGTATGTATGATTGTGTGAAAGCAAGAGTACGTTCAGGTGGTATGTTATCAAATTATATTAATTGTACGTGTGGGGTGAAACAAGGTGATGTATGCAGCCCTATTCTATTTTCTTTGTTCATTAATGAATTGACAAAAGAGGTCATAAAGTCTGGAAAACATGGTGCAACATTTACTAATGATTTTCTTGAAATATTTATATTGTTGTTAGCTGATGATATGATGTTAATGTCAGAAACTGTAATTGGTCTCCAGAATCAGTTGAACAGTTTATACAGGGCTGCTGCTTTGTTGAAGTTAAACGTTAACCTAACAAAGAGTAACATTGTTGTATTTAGAAAGGGTGGACATCTTGCAATGAGAGAAAGGTGGACATATGGTGGAACTGTGATTTCTGTGGTGAATGTATATAAGTATTTAGGTATATACTTTTCTACTCGGTTAAGCTTTACTTTTGCGTGCAAAGACCTCGCAAGTAGAGCAAAAAATGCATTGTTGTGTATAATGAAGAAATTAACATTGTTGAATAACGAATCTCTTTCACTGTTTCTAAAATTATTTGATGCCCAAATTCAACCTGTATTGCAATATGGAGCTGAGATATGGGGTCTGTACCCTGCGGCCATACACTGTGACAAAATACATTTATTTGCATTGAAAAAGTTTTTGAGAGTGTCACTCAAGATGCCAAATGATCTCGTGTACATGGAAACAGCAAGGTACCCCATGTCACTGGTTTCTATTGTGAGATGCATTAAATATTGGATAAAAATTACCCAGATGAATGCAGAAAGATTGCCCTTTAAAGCATATAAAATGTTGTTAGATTTAGACAATAGAGGCAAAACCAATTGGGCTTCAAATGTAAGAATGAAATTATTTGAATTGGGTTTTGGTTACGTGTGGTTAAATCAAGGAGTTGAAGATGTTAGTGGTTTTATTCGACAGTTTCGTGAAAGGTTGATTGATTGTTGCTGGCAAAATTGTGAGAGTCATGTACACAATAGTGAAAGATTTTACCACTATAGAATGTTCAGCCAAGTAAATATTGTGCCTACGTATATGTCTATGAATATTGATAGTTATTTGAAGCGTATAATGACACGATTTAGATTTGGTATTTCAGACATCAATGTACATTATTATCGCTATAGAAAGGCACTTGCCACAAATCTTCAATGCCCAATTTGTAAATGTTCTGTAGAAGATGAAATCCATTTTGTGCTTTCATGTCCTGGGTTAAGAGATATACGAGAGCAGTTCTTACCACAGAAGTACTATAGAGATCCATGTTTATTCAGGTTGGTTTTGTTATTAGCTTCGACAAATGAGCGTATTGTAAAACAACTGGCAATATACATGTATAAAGCATTTAAAAGGAGAAGTATCTATGTTACATAATGCCATCACAAGTCCATGATATAATTTTTTGCTTGCTTTATTTGTATTCCCCCTTCTAAGGGGCCATGGCCTATATGAATAAACATTTCATTTCATTTCATTTCATCTTCATTTCATCTCTCTCTCTCTCTCTCTCCTCTCTCCTCTCTCTCCTCTCTCTCTCTCTCTCTCTCTCTCTCTCTCTCTCTCTCTCTTCTCTCTCTCTCTCTCTCTCTCTCTCTCTCTCTCCTCTCTCTCTCTCTCTCTCTCTCTCTCTCGAGTAATATGTATGCAACATATAGATCTTTTAAGACTGTTTTTGAAAAAGAAATGTATCTTCATAATATTGATATATTGTTTCAGAGTTGCACTGTCACAGGCCAGAATGAATGTTCTTCCTTTAAATAATAATCTCAACCAATACAGCAACAACAATCAAGATAAAAACTGTGTTTTGTGCAAAAATTTATTGAAGATGAATACCATCTAATATATATTTGTCCATTATATACAGATTTACGAACCAGTTACCTGAAAGATCTTCTTCATGTGCCTATGCCTTTTCTTCTTCAGGCACGTAGTAGATGTCGTTCAGTGCAGCTAGCAACATTTTTATTCCGTGCTATTCGAAAAAGACAGACAGTGGCAGAACTTATGTAAAGTAAATAGATCTAGATCTAATAGTGAAAAAGATGCGTTGTATCAAGTGTGTACCGTTGCTTTATGATGAGACTTTCAACAAATTCGTTATATGCACATACATCCACTCCCCCATCTCCCACTTCGTTTTGAATTGTGGCCCAAGGCTGATGTTCAATAAAAACATTTCATTTTCATTTTTCATTTTCATTTCTCTCTTCTCTCTCTCTCTCTCTCTCTCTCTCTCTCTCTCTCTCTCTCTCTCTCTCTCCTCTCTCTCTCTCTCTCTCTCTCTCTCTCTCTCTCTCTCTCTCTCTCGGGGTAGCTTCCCTTGCTTGGATACCAGCAGGAAGGAATTTGAACAGTGTCTGGATAATTTGTGTGTTTTTTGCAAGAAAGGCCTTAAATATGCCCGTAGTAGGACTGCCATCTCGTTTAGAACGTGTTGAACACTTTTCTGCAAGAAATGTGTCTTACTTCCTTTAAAATCGACGGCAGAGAGGACCAAACAGTGATAGTACTGCGTTTGTCACACACTGGCCAGCCTTCTACTCCTCAACATCAAACGACACACAGTGACACTGTCGTGTACAAAAGAAAATCTCTGGCACAAGTGGCCAGGGACAAGAGAAGGACAGAGACACACAGGGCCACTCTGCAACAAAAGAAGAAGGTAAATACTATTTCGTCTCCCTCTGGCTTATTTTTACCAACGCCACCCAGTTTATTTTACAATACTGAAAATGCCACTGCTGTTGACACTTTCGGCAAGCCCACTGACACTGCAGGCTGTGTAGGGCAGTTTGCACGTGCTGCTCGCTCTGGCCACCCGTCTCCAACCACACGGAATGTCAACACCAATGTTATTTCGGGGTCAGGTCCGTGCATTGATCTGACATTGGAAGAAGAGACAGACGATTGTGACAGACACAGTGATGCTTGGGAAATGACAGACAGTTGTGATCATATGCGCAATGACAAACAAGCCACGCCAGTTGTAACGCTAACAGATGACGCTACAGAAGATGTGACAGGAGAAGAAAAGACAGAAGAAGAAAAGACAGAAGAAGAAAGTCTGTTAAGTGAAGACGATTGTGCACCAGTACGTGAACCATCACAGTCCACCCGTCTGTCAGCTGATGACTGCAGGATCATACTGGAACGACTGCAACAACTAGACAACGACGTGGGCAGTTTCCTTGAAGATAGAAAGGAGAAAAAGACAGCCAAAGAAGCACTGTGAAGTCAGAACAGCCTTCAGCAAATCCACAGACATGAGACATCTTACCGCATCATAACTAGTGACAGATTGTTTGATAATGGTGACAGTGTCGTCCATACTGTCTTGTTCTCACTGATTATGACATTTTTCACTATGCGTATCGGTTTCCGTTGCGATGACTCTTGATGTGATTTTCGATTGTTCATTTTGTTTACTGTCATATCGATTTTCTTCCTCTCCCCCAGATCCCTATGTGAATGAGCGAAGAGCTTGACATTAACCATTTGTCATTGTCATTTTCTTCTCCTCTCTCTCTCTCTTCTTCATCTCACTTCTTCTTCTCTCTTCTCTCTCTCTCTCTCTCTCTCTCTCTCTCTCTCTCTCTCTCATCTCCTCCTCACTCTCTCTCTCTCCTCTCTCTTCCTCTCTCACCCACACCAATACATTCCACACTACTCTCATCCCGTTTAAACTACACTCTCATTCACCTACACACATACATATCCTACATCTCACAACCACACCACACCACAAACACACACACACACTCATAAATCACACACAACACACACACACACTAAACACACACACACACACACACACACACACACACTAAACCACACAACACACAGCACACAACACACACACACACACCACACACACCACACACACACACATCAACACAAACGCACGCACATACACGCACATACACACACCACACACAACACACACAAACCACACAACACATCACCACCACAACACACACACACACACACACTACCACACTCAACACACACAAACACACCCCACACACACACACACACACACACACCACACACACACACACACACACACACACACACACATATCTATCAAACAGATATCATTAGATATGTGTATGAATGTATGGAGAAACGAGACAAAGAAAAGTAGAATGCAACATGTTTTTAGTGGACATCATTTGGGCAGAAAGATAATTAAAACTGATGTTTGTTTTGTTGTGTCAAATAGGTCTGCATGACTTAAATGGCAATAAATATTCTGAATCTGAATCTGAATCTGAATCTGAATCACACACACACACACACAACACACACACACACACACACCACACACACACACACACACACACACACACACACACACACACAACACACACACACACACACACACACACACACACGGGCTATCCAAGCAAGAATCGAACTGCGTCCACTATCACATGCATCACATCAAGTCCGGCACTGATCCGATCTTTCAGACGCTCCGGGTCAGCAAGGGACCACAGCTTCAGTTTGTTGTACACAAAGCTTTCCTCATGGGTCATCAGCCTGGTGTCCTTCTTCATGAACCAAAACAAATCCGGGTGGGTGTCACCATAAGCAGTCCATTGGAAGCGAAACACGAGATCGTCAGTTTCACAAATCATCGTGTCTGGATGGCGTTTGCTGGTAAACACGCCACGAAAGTCCTGGTTCCTCTGGGTGTCCCTCAGCCTCCGCTGCCTCCATTTATCTGTCAGTTCAGCCACGTGTTTCTTGATGGCGTTGGTACTCGTTCCAACTGCCTGAACTTTTGCAAGAGGATCGTCAGTGACGTCACACTCCACAGTTTCCGTTGTAAACATAGGGGCAAGGTCAATGTCACGTTGCAGATCAGCGGGCTTTTCTTTCTCTGACTCAGTGACATCGTTTGGTGCATGGCGGATTTCACGTGCCCCCTCTTGCAATGGTGTGTTGATGGCAGAAGGGGGTGTGTCAGTGTGGTGACACAGTGCAGCCTGAAGGAGGTGTTGGCATAAACAAACATTGCGATTGTTCTTTTGTCTCAATGTTTTCATTTTCCTCCAGCTCTTGCCTCTGTGCTGTCCCTCTTCTGTCTCTGACAGTCTGGCTTGGAGGCTTTCTTCGATTGCTGACAGGGGTGTGCTGTTGCGCCATGTTGCTGTTGTTAGCTTGGCTGGCTTGCAGTCGTAGCACAATAACTCTACTGTCGCCACTTCCAGCAATTTTCCAGGAAGTCAGGCGATTTTCTTGGAGCAGAGCATCCAGAGTAACTGTCAACACTGTTGGTAGGCCAACAACGGGCATGGTTTTGGATGAAAAGTGTAATATTTGACAAACAAGCTAACAGCAAAATAATCTTCCTGCCTACCTCCAAGGGAGATCACAGAGAGGAGAGAGAGAGAGAGAGAGAGAGAGAGAGAGAGAGAGAGAGAGAGAGAGAGAGAGAGAGAGAGAGAGAGAGAGAGAGAGAGAGAGGGAGGGGGGGAGGAGGAGAGACTGACAGACAGACACACAGACACACAGACAGACAAATACACAGACAGACAGATAGACACAGCCAAACAGAGTCAGACAGGGGCAGAGAGAGAGAGAGCAAGTAAACAAGAGCGCGCTAATTCGCACTTCCACACGCATATACATGGACAAAGAATCACAATAGAGAATGTTCATTGCTGAATGTACAATAAACAATAGTTTTTTGTTCACACCAGCCTGTTTTGTTAGGGTGATAAAAGAATTGTAAAGTAACAACGCAGGAAAAAAATTAGTAGCTGATAGAATAATAGTCTTGTTGTTCTTCATTCACTTCTAGCTTCCGATCAGGAACATTGTGGATTAGGATGCCTGAAATAACTGTCGCTTTCTAAACACTACATCTGCGCTTTTAGTTCTAGAGGAAACACACGTTAGCATTTGTAGTAGTGATTCTGTCATTGAGAATGAAACTAAAGAGGACAGAAACCCAGCTCTGCGTATCTTCACTTGTGTCACTTTTCTTTCGGTTTTCGGTATTCCCTAACTAGCTTTCGTCATGTACAGAACACTCTATATAGAATATATTCCACTGGATATGTTTGAAAGATGCTTTATGAACTACGTAAGTAAAACTACGTATATTGAAATGGTACGGGCATGTCACAAGATCAAAGGGACTGCAAAAACAATAGTGCAAGACACTGTCCAAGGAGGAAGAAAAAGAAGCAGACCAAGGAAGAGATGGGAGGACAACATCAGCGAAGAGACAGGCCTAGAAGTCAACAAGACACTGAGAAAGGCAGAACAGAGAGAGGAATGGGGGGAACAGGTTGTCAAGTCTTCGCGGGTGCCCCCACGGTCGCCAGACTAAGGGGATAGATAGGATAGATAGAGAGATAGAGAGATAGAGAGATAGAGAGATAGATAGAAGTTATGGAAGAGTCATTGGGAACCAAATGTGACCTCACCTTTAAGCCAGAGTAGCACGTTTCGCCTCGTCAGAAGCATTTTTCTTTTATTGTATGACAGTCGATGCTGATGAGATGATTATCAGGATAATGTGTAGAAGTGTACAAGCTTTAAAACTGCTTGACAAAGCTGTACCCAAGGCTTTCATTTCATACAACAGTATTATCTTAGCATCAGTATTATCTTAGCATCAACCGGGTCTGAGAGATACAGACACCTGCAGTGTTGGCGGTGATTAGTTCTGGACAATACTCTCAAAATCACGTCCCGTAAAGTAGATGATGCTCAACAATGTAGTCCAATCTTCTCATAGTCAGTTCATTATGAGTAGGAGACTCAAGTCAAGAATATGTTCCCAATGACTGCTTTGAGGTTCGAACTCACCACTTTCCACCTAAGAGTAAACCGTGCTAACTAATGCGCTATAGCATCTAGTTCAGTAACAATATTTTGTCAGGACTTACATTTTCTTTGAATGTCAGCAGTTGGTGGTGATGTGAACCAAAGATTCGCAGATATGTTAATTAAAAATGGTCGAGTGCAATTATAAAGGTGATGGTAAATGTGTCCCATAACCTATGTGGTCGTTGGGGGGCGAGATACTTAAAACCTCAACTTCTCCAGGGGCCAGTGTATTGAGGGCGGCACCCATCTCCTCTCGCTAACTGCTTTACCTTCCATGACCCTGAAGGGGCAGGTAACCATTTACAGCTGGGTGAACTGGACGATTATACTGAAGCATAGGCGCGCAAACGGTCACGTTACCAATACACTTGGTAGGCACGCTTAATACTCCTTAGCTTGCGAAAAGCTCTGACCACTGAGCTACCCCAGCCCCTTAGGTGCAAGTAG
The DNA here is from genome assembly GCA_030674155.1 of Stramonita haemastoma. Lineage (NCBI taxonomy): Eukaryota > Metazoa > Mollusca > Gastropoda > Neogastropoda > Muricidae > Stramonita > Stramonita haemastoma. Next base: position 12,052 of record JASPKP010000308.1, on the reverse strand, counting down.
GGACTGGCAAAGGTATTCTTCTGCTTGCAGATCAGAAAACATTATTTCCGAAGAGAAAAGAAAGTTTATCTATAATGATGAAGTCTACCATTGAATCGTGACATCACCTCGGATCAGACGGTCAGGTTCTTCCACTCAGTAATATAATCATTGCCGCTTTAGATCATTATGAAAATCTGGCCAGGCTTTTAGCGCCCGAAAAACAGTTGGTTAAGTCTTTGTCTTTTTTTGTTTTTTTCCGTTCCTTGGTAAAAAAAAAAAAAAAAAAAAAAAAGCTCCAAGGTTCATCAATGGTGAGATTTTATGTATGCGACCGTTTTTGCCCCACCATGACGGTAGCCGCATTTCGAATTCGGGGATGTATGCTGGAGAATTTTGTTTTATGAGTGGTGATGCTCTTGTGTTAACGTGGTATGGTCAATAATTGTTATATTCTTTTTGGCATAGTCACAGATGACATTTTATTTTTCTTGAATTTACAACAAAGAAAAACAGAGACAGCATAAAAGTTGCATTTTTATGTAATTTATATATACAATATCAGACCAGACAGACAGACAGACAGACACACACACACACACACACACACACAACACACACACACACACACACACACACACACACACACACACACAGACACACACACAGACACACACACACACACCACACACACACACACACACACACACACACACACCACACACACACACACACATACACACACACACAGTGACAGACAGACAGAAATACAGATTGTCTGTCTGTCTGACAGACAGACAGAGAGATGCAAATCTCACACATCTTTCCACCAGCCACTTAAGGTGATTTGAACGGGTGGACTAGAACCATGCAAACTCCGCAAGTCACAAAGAGCTCAGTCTTCCTGTGTCTGATAGATCTTTGCATGACTTCCGTCCCTGCACTGGTCCATTGCCTCAAGATAAAGTCCCCACTCCTGAATAGAGGGAGCACATTAAGGTGTATTATATATGGATAATTTTGCAGACAAAATACCGCACCTGAAGTTAAGGTGTATTATATATGGAGAACTTTTGCATGGATACCTTACCAACTGTCACTCTAAGTCTTCACTTTGTGCGTCTGACGCAGGCTTGCCATTTCCCAGAAAAATCAATTTTATTTTTTTCGGATACATGACAAAAGGACTTTCTTAAGTTGAACTTGTTAATGCTTTTTTACACAGCTTTCGTTTATACTGTTTAGCCTACAAAAGGGGAAAAGTACTTTTAAAGTACTCCTAAGACGTCTTGTGATATGGGCATTACAAATGTAGGTCAGCTTCAAGTGCAGACCTGCCAGTACCATAATTCCCTTTCGTGCATATATACATACAGAAGATTAGATATGCACATTAAATATCATGTAATTCATCTCAGTGTTTGGTGGGTTACAGGAACACGAACATAGCCTGCCCAGTGGTAAGAAACTCGCGTAGAGCATGGCAGCACAGAGTCCTCAGAGGAGAAGCCCCCTTCAAACAAGTGTTTCGGGCCTTTAATCTTCCTTACACTCTAGGGAGGCCGGCCCACATCCAGTTCATGACTCTGGATGTCTCTCTGCTGCCCCTTCATGTATGTGATGAGTTCTGACTCGGATTTAAACCCATGATCTCTGGATATGCACACTTTTTGGGGGGGATTAGCCACCTATGGTGTTATGGGGTCATCAAGGTCTTATGCAGTTCACTTTTGTTCCTCCTTAACCAGATCCAGCTTGAACATCTCTCGGCTGCTTCTGTCATGGCTTTCAGGGCTCTGTTTTTTTTCCTTCCCTGCAATCGAGAGCTGTTTCATGAGGTTGTAAGCCGATTCTCCAACAAACCCCCTGGCCCCGACTTCTGCAGCAAGGACTTTGACCTGATAGCCTTCTTTCCTCAGGCTGTTGGCCATATCTGCATATTTTTCAGTCTTGTAGGCGTGAGATGCCTCCATCCGTTCTCATATGGAATAGTCAGCTCTATCATGATCAGCTGCTTGGTTGAGTGGGAATTGACTACTATGTCAGGAGACCATCAGTGCATTCAATGCTGACGTGATAGCAAAGCCTAGTTCATGGATCCTGTCTTCAGCTGGGGACTCTCTCTTTAAAAAAGAATGTGCATTCACCTCCCCTTTCTTTAGGGAGCTTAAGTCTGCAATGTGAGATGCATTGAGTGCAGGATTTCAATTATGCATTAAAGAGTTCTCTGGCATATGATTCACGCGAATTCAACATAACTCAGTCCGGGGCTAGTGCTAAATTTAGCATATGTGATTACACACACACACACACACATGATACGTTTAGCACTAGCCCTGACACACACACACACACACACACACACACACACACACACACACACACACCACACACACACACACACACACACACACACACACACACACACACACACACACACACACACACACACACACACACAATATGCAGGCGTATCTAATACGATATCACCAAGCGTAAATAGACTTAAATCAAACAACAATAACAACAGTGATAGCAGCATTAACGATGGGTGCACACTCACATGTACACACTGATCGTATGGTATAATCTACCTCAGAAAAGGCTTACACTGAAGAAAAACAAGTTGACATGTGTCCTTGTTTCTTTTGTCTTTGACTAAATGCTGAAATAGCCAGATGTACCATTGCTTTATCAATATTTCTTCTTCTTCTCTTCTTCTTCTTTTCTTCTTCTTCTTCTTCTTCTTCTTCTTCTCTCTTCTTCTTCTTTTTTTTAGTGTATCAGAATCTGTCATCCACCAAGGGAGACAACAAGTCGGAGCCTCTGGTGCTGGTGATGACGTCACCATTATCGGGACATATCACAGCAGGAAAAGATTTCAATGATTGTGAAGACAACGTTCTGTCCAAAGTTGTGCATGTCCCACCGCAGAACTTGGTTATGGTCAGTTTAAAGCCAGTGGCGTGGAGTGTGGACGGCATCTACGTCATTCATGGAGCATGACCACTCTGCTAACAGTTCCATAGAATTGGAAAGCCCTGTGTGGTCTGCTGGTTCACTGACCTCTGACTTTGCTCATGTGTTCCGGGCCTTGAGGGTCACTGTTGTTGTTCGAAAGGACACATGCAAGACCAAACAAGACAGTTGCTTTCAACTGTATTTTACATTTTTTCCCCGAAAACATGGCCCCGCAAAAACTGTCATGTGACTTGTGGAATTGCTCTGTTGATCATTATTGGGAGTTCCAGCACCATCTGAAATGCAATCACAAAGTAGAGTGTGAAAATGAACAAGACGAAACCGAAAGTTGCCACTTCAGCAGCCCTCAATGCCAGGGACTTGTGGCATTTTTGTGAACGTTTTTTTCAAGTTCATTAAATTCCAAAGTATACCCACTCAAAATGGAACTGATATCATAGAAACAGGAAACATGTTTTGCCAATCCTTAGGAGGCACATTCAGTTTTCCATGTGTGTTTGTGACTGGTATCCAGTGCTTAAAAACATAACAAAGATGCATGATCAAAGGTTTCATTATTTGTGGGTTGATGTTTGGGCTAATGATTTGTCATTGCCGAATATGTATAAACACGCTGTTGTCAAACACCAGTATGTTTTTCATCATATTTTGCATATTGTGTTTACTCACTCTGGAATCAAGGCTTGTATAAAGACAAGGGTAGCCCCAGAAAGAGAGGGTGAAATAAGATCAAAGTTTGGGGTGTATTTTTGTGATATCATAAGTTTCAACTGGCAAACAGATGGGATAGTTTGTGAATTCAAGCCAAATCAAACAGATCATCACTCTCAACCATCGCAAACAATTTCCCTAAATAAATGTCATCACTGGCCCACAAGGCAAGCTATGACACACTGCCTAGGCGACCAAGTGACACACAGTTTTCTGGTGTGTGGTTCTAATCAGCTTAAAATGAGCAAGACAGATTTTTGTCAGTTGTAACTGTCCTGAGCGACTGCCCAGTCTAAACAAAGGTTCTCCTGTCAGTCACCATACCAAGATGATTCCCCTCTTACATGCCAGGATAAACTCGTCACCTTGTCATACACTTTGGTGTGTGATTTTGTAACTGATTGCCGTGATGAAAGTGATGAATCTGTCTGCAGATATTCTCTTTGTGTAAATATGTTTACCTGCTCAAATGGTCAGTGCTTACCTTATGATAACCTGTGTGACCAAACAGTGCAGTGCATAGATGAATCAGATGAACGACTCTGTGCTGCTTTTGCCTACATAAAAGTACCAGAAACAAGTGTCCAATCCCCTGCCCTAATAAACTTCAATGGAATAAGCTTGTTCACGTCTATTTCAATGGATTCCAATGAATCTGGTCCTGACAGTCATTATCGCTGTCCAGGTAGGTTCAACGACTGTCTGCCAGTCTACACACGGTGCAATGGAATGTTCGACTGTTTTGACCACCAGGATGAAGAAGACTGTGAGGATGTGGCATGCCCAGGATTTTTCAGGTGCAGAGCATCAACAATTTGAATACACATTGGTCAACTGTGTGACAGCTGGCCTCACTGCCCACAGCATGATGATGAACTAC
>JASPKP010000308.1:0-2500 GCA_030674155.1 Stramonita haemastoma | reverse complement strand
TGGAGAGGTTCGACAGTTCGACAGTTTGACAGTTCGACGGTTTAACAGTTGGTGCTCTCTGCACTCAATCCAACATACACAACGATACTACAAACATATTAAAAACACCCATTGTAGATAACACAGTGCAATAAACAGATTAGTGATGGCTTTCTCACCCATTATCACACACTTTAATTTGGCAACAAGAATTTTGGTTCAAAAGTGGCAGGACAGAGGAACTTCACTCTCAGAGTGTGGCCTGTTCCCCCCAACATACTATGCATAGCAATATCATGCCAAAACTACCCACTAAAGGTATCAAGACATTTCACCTCAGGTTCTGTCTTGTACAACTACAGCATATCTGCCACAACCCTTCCAACATCTTTACTCAGTTGTTCCAACAGAGGAGTAAAAGACATAAAAAAATATTTAACTTTGAGAAAATTAGGTAACCTTTACTGAAACAAGTGTTTTCATAATCTGTACTTAAATCACCAATATAACATAGACATCAACATAATCCGCTAGAACTCTCCAATAATTCACATTCACTCATAAGACTAATGAACACTAAAAGACACAAAACTCATAGCAAGGGAAATGCTTGAAACATCCGTGCATTTCCTATGATAACAGCTTGATTTCACCTAGATGAACAGCTTCAAAAACAGGTTCCTGATAATACTGATGTTTCTCTAAAAAAGATGTTATAATAACGCATAACATCTTACAATAACCAAAACCACCATAAAAATTTAGGGCTACACTCACCTGATAAAGAACACGTTGATCATCTAACAATTTAGGTGAGTTGTAGAATAAACTGACTAAAACGTGGCTTGCTCTCTCAACAATCAACTGGGACTGTCAGCTGTCAGGAGATTTCTAAACAGAAGAGGAAAATGACTCAGGAAGTGTCTAACTCCTTGCGCCTTCCTTTACTATTCTAAATTTTACAAACAACTCTAGATTTAGATACAACTAAAGTATGTTATGAGCTAGACAAACTGCCAACAAAAAAATTAACTTTCCAGATATATGTTGACTTAAAACAATTAAAAAAATGTAATAATAACAGCACCAACGACAGCAACAACAACAGCAAAACCACAGCAGCAATAACAACAGCAATAACAGCAGCAACCACATAATCTACAACCAGAGCAATAATGACAGCAACAACAGTGCAACCACAACAGCAACAAGAGCACAACTACAGCAGCAACAGCACATCCACAGCATCAACAAGCACAACCACAGCAGCAACAACAGCACAACCACAGCAGCACAGCACAACAACAGCAGCAACAACAGCACAACCATAGCAGCAACAGCACAACCACAGTAGCTACAACAGCACAACCACAGCAGCAACAGCACAACCACAGCAGTAGCAACACAACCACATAAGCAACAACACAACCACAGCAGCAACAACACAACCACAGCAGCAACAGCACAGCCACAGCGCTACAACAGCAAAACCACAGCAGCAACAGCACAACCACAGCAGTAGCAGCACAACCACAGAAGCAACAACACAACCACAGCAGCAACAGCACAACCACAGCAGCAACAGCACAGCCACAGCAGCTACAACAGCAAAACCACAGCAGCAACAGCACAACCACAGCAGTAGCAGCACAACCACAGAAGCAACAACACAACCACAGCAGCAACAGCACAACCACAGCAGCAACAGCACAGCCACAGCAGCAACATCAGCATAACCACAGCAGCAACAACAGCATAACCACAGCAGCAACAGCACAACTACAGCAGCAACAGCACAACCACAGCAGCAACGGCACAACTACAGCAGCACAGCACAATGACAGCATCAACAAGCACAACCACAGCATCAACATTAGCACAACCACAGCTACAACAACCACAGTTACAACAACCACAGCAGCCCCAACAGTAACAACACAGACAGCAAGAAAAAAACACTAAACCTCGACATTTTTTGTTTAAACCTTACTTTAGATTTTGGTCGATCAAGATTGTTTCTGGTGGGTAGAGTACCATACACGTCACAGTTGCCAGGAAGTGTCACCAAGCAGGGTCTGGCTAATGTCCAATTCACTGGGATGCAAAAGTTATGCTTTCACGTCATACGGGGTACGATTTTGTTCCTATAGCCCACCAAATGTTGTCATGCATCGCAATTTTAAAGCTAGCAGGTATACTGGTTTGGGGGGCATGTTTATACACATAAAAAGGACTCAGCATCGGTGCACTTGCAGTAACGTCTGGACTGACCAAGACTGTCCTACAGGGAACAGTACAAGGAAGGAGACGAAGAAGCAGACAGAGAAAATGATGGGAAGACAACATCAGAGACTGGACTGGCCTTGATCAGAGTGATATACCGCAGAAAGTTGAGAACCGCGAGGAGTGGAGGAAGTTGGTTGTAAACACTTCAGTGGTGCAACAGTCCACCAGACTACAGGTTACGTCAAAGCAAAGGTGAATGCCTATGGTAGAGATGGATGGGTTCCGCCAGGTTTAA
>JASPKP010003074.1:17500-20954 GCA_030674155.1 Stramonita haemastoma | reverse complement strand
TTTTAAGTATTGAGATTAAATGTGAATTAACAAGATACATCTATGTTGCATAATGGTGTATATAATGCTAGTGGGATGGGGTTTTTTGTTTGTTTTTAATACATCAAATGTGAAAACAAAAGAAAGCTGGAGCTGGAATTGCCATTGCTATTTTTAATAATTGTATGCATAGTTACTGGATAAAACCGTGTCTGTGGGATTGTTTTATTGTTTGTTTATTTAAGAATGAGATTAAATGTTAAACAGCAAAGAAAAATGTAGCAATGGTGTATAATAGTGTTAAAAGTGTGCCAGAAGTGGTTTTCATTTCTTATTTTTGAATCTTTAAATCCCATCAGATGTTAAAACAAAAAGAAATCTGGTGCTTACGAATGGCATTGATATTCTGGGAAATGACTTTAGATTGATGTTGGGTGGCAGATCTGTGTATCAATCTTCTGCTGGATGATTGATGGCAGATTTTACACCAACACAGCTTCATACTGTATCACACAGTATGTCTTGTGGTATATAAAGTCTGCAGGCGAGTTTGTTTTGGATGTTTGTTTTTATTTTTAAATGGAATCCAATGAAGATTTAGGAGCTACTGTACAAGCTGTATAATGATGTGGACAGTGTGTGGGGAGAAGTGGTCTTTTCTTTTTTTTCATAATCACATCAATGTGAAAGGAGAAGGGGCTTTTATATATATAATCTAATCAAATGTAAAAGAAAATAAAAGATCATCATGTGATTGCCGTGTTGGTGGCAGATCTGTGTATAGATAATCTGCTGGAAGATTCATGGCAGATTTTACTCCAATACGTCTTACGAAAAATACATGTGAAAGGCGGATGGTCTTGATTTTAAGTGTAGTATTGAATAATGTGCGCCAGTGTGTTTTTCTTAGAGGAGGAGGGTAAATGTGCCTTTGTTGTGTTTTTTTTACTGGAGGGGTGAAAGAGGATGATTATACCTGTTTTATGTTGTGGAATGGGGGCTGGGGGGGGGGGGATGAGAGGGTTAAATGTGCCGGTATCGCTGGGATTTTTTTTGGGGGGAGAGGGTAATGTGCCTGTGGTTTTTCTTGGAGAAGAGAGGGTGGGTAAATGTGCCTGTCTGTTTTTTTTTTTTTTTTTTTTTTTTTGGGGGGGGGGGGGGGTAATTGTACCTGTGTTTTTCGGGGGGGGGGGTTGGGGGGGGAGGAGGTAAATATGCCTGTGTGTTTTTATTTGGGGGGAGAGTAAATGGGCCAGTGTGTTGTTTTTTTGTTTCATTTTTTCAGGGGGGCGGGGGGGGGGGGTAAATGTGCCTGTGTTTCTTTTGTGGGGCAGGGGTTAGTGTGCCTGTGGGTTTTTTTTTCAGGGGGAGGGGGGGAGACTAAATTTGCCTGTGTTGAATTTTTTAGGTAGAGGGTAAATGTACTGGGGTGTGTGTGTGTGTGTGTGTGTGTGTGTGTGTGTTGTGTGTGTGTGTGTGTGTGTCCGGGAGAGGGAAAATGTGCCGTTGTGGTTTGTTTGTAGTTTGGTGGTGTTGTTTTTTTTTTAATAATAACTTTAAATGATGTTGGTGGCAGATCTGTGTATTGATCTTCTGCTGGAAGATTGATGGCAGATTTTACACCAACACATTTTTAAGAAAATCTATGTAATGATGTTGTATGATATCAAGTGTAGTAGATGGGAGTTGTTTTTTTGTTTTTTTTAAGTAATGAGATCAGATGTAAATTTCCAAGAAACATCGTTCTTGTATAATAAAATAGGAAATGCACCGTTGTGTTTTTTTTTCCCATCACATCAAATGAGAAAACAAAAAGGAAGCTTGTGTTGTGATTGGCATTGGTATTTCAATGATTTTTGGTTACATCATAAGATAAAACGCGCCATTGTTCTTTGTTTTTTTGTTGTTGTTTTTAAAAATGAGATCAAAGAAAATTATTGTGAAATGGTAAGATAAATGTAGAAGGTTGTAAAATTGTGTTATTAGTGTGTCTGAGAAGATTTTTTTTTTATTTATTACTTTTTAATTTGCATAAAATTTGAAGACAATAAGAGAGCTTGTGCTGTGATTGGCATTGATATTCTGTGAAATGAATTTAGATGATGTTGGTGGCAGATCTGTGTGTTGATCTGCTGGAAGATTGATAGCAGAAATTACCCCAACACATCCATATTATTCCTTTTTTTGATTTCGGCGATAATGGAATAATGATTCATGCGCTGTTTTTGTTTTTGTTTTTTTTACATCCAATCCCTGTATCTATGCAGTTTTATCAATTTTCATCTTAATGCTATATGTCTTACAGTGTGTAAAGTGTGCCTGCAAGTTTTGTTTTTTATGTTTTTTTTAAAAAGGAATCAAATGAAGATTGGGAGAAAAATACAGGTTGTATAATGGTGCGGACAGTGTGGGGAGAAGGTGGTCTTTTTTTTCTTTAATCACATCAAATGTGAAAGATCTGTATATTGATCTTCTGTTGGAAGACTGATGGCAGATTTTACACCAACACATCAAACTTAAATTGTAATTTTTTTTTTTTGTGAAAGATTTATGCTATATCTGTTTTTTGTTTAATCTAGTAATGGGTATAATGTGCCAGTGTGTGCTCTTTTTTTGAAAAAAAAGTGTGTTGTGTTCTTTAAAAGATAAATTAATGAAACTAAGAAAAATAAGAAAGATGTAATTTGCACTGTGATGTGGAATGTGTATGGGGAGATGGGCTATTTTTCTGAAATCACATTAAATGGTCTGGGGTGATTATTTATTGTTTTGTTTTGTTTTTATAAAGAATGTCAGTTGCAGTAGGTTTGCTTGTTGTGCAGAAATAAATGTAATCGTTTATATGACTTTTTCTGTGTTTTGAAATGTCACAGAATAAACTCGAATGTACTGAGAAAGGCTGATTACTCTGTTGTTAAGGTTTGCTTGTGTAGAAAAAATGTAAATGTTTATATGACTTTTTAATTCTTTTAAAATGTCACAGTATAAATTCTACTGTAGTGACAAATGCTGATTTCTTTACCATTTGTTTGTTGTGAAGAAAAATATATAATTGTTTATATGACTTTTTATATTGTTTTTTAATGTCACAGAATAATTTCTACTGTAGTGAAAAATGCTGATTTCTTTGTTGTTAGGGTTTGCTTGTTTATTAAAAAATTGATTGTTTATAAACCTTTTTTGTGTTTTTTTTAATGTCACAGAATATTTCTACTGTAGTGAAAAATGCTGATTTCTTTGTTGTTAAGGTTTGTTTGTTGTGTAGAAGAAATATAATTATTTATATGATTTTTATGGAATTTTTGATGTCACAGAATAAATTCTACTGTAATGAGAAATGCTGATTTTCTTTGTTGTTTTGGCAACTTGGGTCTGTGGGTGTGGGTGGTCAGGGGTGTGAATCTCTCTCTCTCTCTCTCTCTCTCTCTCTCTCTCTCTCTCTCTCTCTCTCTCTCTCTCTCTCTCTCTCTCTCTC
>JASPKP010003074.1:10000-12500 GCA_030674155.1 Stramonita haemastoma | reverse complement strand
TAGCGCATGTAAAATAATCATGGTAATAAGAGTTTTCTCAGGCAAAACACTGTCGAGAAAGCCACACTATTAGGTAGACAAACACACATGCAGGCATGAAAAAAAAGAATGTTGTGCTGATTAATCACCTGGTGTGTGTACCGATCATCATTTGGATTTCACCCCAACAATCACAGGGGCATCACACATCAGTCAAAGAGACTTCACAACAGCACATGTGTGTAATCATAATGAAGTCTATGTTAGTTTCGCACCGTGTGTAAGTGTCTTAATCATTATCTTGTTTTACCCCAACAATCACAGGGGCATCACACATCAGTCAAAGAGACTTCACAACAGCACATGTGTGTAATCATAATGAAGTCTATGTTAGTTTCGCACCGTGTGTAAGTGTCTTAATCATTATCATTATCTTGTTTTACCCCAACAATCACAGGGGCATCACACATCAACCAGTGAAACTTCACAACAGCACATGTGTGTAATCATAATGAAGTCTATGTTAGTTTCGCACCGTGTGTAAGTGTCTTAATCATTATCATTATCTTGTTTTACCCCAACAATCACAGGGGCATCACACATCAACCAGTGAAACTTCACAACAGCACATGTGTGTAATCATAATGAAGGTATGTTAGTTTCGCACCGTGTGTAAGTGTCTTAATCATTATCATTATCTTGTTTTACCCCAACAATCACAGGGGCATCACACATCAACCAGTGAAACTTCACAACAGCACATGTGTGTAATCATAATGAAGTTTATGTTAGTTTCGCACCGTGTATAAGTGTCTTAATCATTATCTTGTTTTACCCCAATATCACACCGTGTGTAAGTGTCTTAATCATTATCTTATTTTACCCCAATATCATGTTAGTTTCGCACCGTGTGTAAGTGTCTTAATCATTATCTTGTTTTACCCCAATATCACACCGTGTATAAGTGTCTTAATCATTATCTTGTTTTACCCCAATATCACACCGTGTGTAAGTGTCTTAATCATTATCTTGTTTTACCCCAATATCACACCGTGTGTAAGTGTCTTAATCATTATCTTGTTTTACCCCAATATCAACAGGGGCATCACACTTCAGTCAGTGAAACTTCAAACAGCATATTGCATAATCACGATTTAGTTTATATGGATTTCACACCTATTCTAATTGTCTTTACTATTATGTCATTAGTCCTTATTAGCATAATTATGACTAGCATCCCCAACTTGCACTGACGTGTCACACATCAGCCCACGAAATCCCAGAACAACTGAAAATTTGAATCATAAAAAGCGTATGCTGTTTTCACACCTTGTGCAGTTGCCTTGGTTATCACACGATTCACCCAAACACGTGCTACAGCGGTTTCAAACATCAGTCCATGACATTTCACGAAAGCAAATATTTTCAAATTATAAAGTTTAAATTGTTTTCGCACTTTGTGTGATTGTCTTGATTATCAAATTACTAGGCTCTTGCAAGCAGATGACATCTTCTTTAAATATGACAGGCTGGCCACGTAATCCTATCACTGTTTTTCTTTTGAGAGGGTATACGCACTGTAAGTACTCTGTTTCTCTGTTGCGATAGTACACGCTCTGTAAGTACTCTGTTTCTCTGCTGTGACGGTACACGCTCTGTAAGTACTCTGTTTCTCTGTTGTGACGGTATACGCTCTGTAAGTACTTTGTTTCTCTGTTGTGATAATACACGCTCTGTAAGTACACATTTTCTCTGTTGTGAGAATACATGCACTGTAAGATCTCTGTTTTTCTGTTGTGACGCTGCGTGTTTTTCACTGCATTTAGTGTTTAGTCAAGTCAAGCCTAGTCAGAAATGTCTTTATTGAGGGTAAAAGGCGAAGCTTACACATATTATTCCTGGATCCTGCCCTCACCAAAAAAAGTCAAGAAAACTGACTCACACAGCCATTGAAAAGAAAGTGATCATCCATGTTGAAAAGACATAAATGTGACGCTCCACCACGAAATGAGTCGCTTAGCACATAATCCACTTTTCCGCTAGGAGCCATTAAAGGCAGGTGGGGGTGAGTTGGTCGATTTTGATATTTTGATTTATTATAAAATTAGAGCACTTATTCTACCTTGTAGTGAAATATCGAGGCATAATTCTGTTTTCTTTTGTCTTTAAACATGATTTGAAAACAGCGAAGCCCTCATTCTGACCACCTATTAGGATGCTAAACTTGTCAATTTCTCATTTTGACATTTCCTGCAGTCTATCATTTGAAATTGTAACAAATTGTGATAGAATTGTTCGATTTTCAGTCTGTTTTTTGCATTGTATAGCCATTTCATTGCAAATTAATAGCATGTTAATAACTAAAAATTGACCTCTGGTGCAATGCGACTCCTTATGTGGTAGAGCGTCACAAATATAATTGAAGAACACATTAAAAAAAAAATCCAAACCTCACAATACAGAAAAGAAAACAAAACAGTAGAACATAGCTTAAAACAAAGGTGGACATGTCATGAAAAAA
>JASPKP010003073.1:17500-20956 GCA_030674155.1 Stramonita haemastoma | reverse complement strand
AAAAAGAAAAAAAAAAGAAAAAAAAGAGAAAAAAAAGGGAAAAAGAGGACAGAAACAAGACAGAGACAGAAAGGAAGAGAGAAAAAAAAAAACAAAAAAGGGGCGACAGACAGACAGACAACAGAGAGAGAGGCACAGAGGGGGCAGAAGACAGACAACGACAGAAGATACAGAGAAAGGCAGAAAACGACAGACACGAACCTCCCCCCTCACCCCACCCCACCAAAATTTTTGGGGGCTTTTTAGACACGATGCGAATAAAAATATAACCTGTTGTTTCTCGTGCACAAATCTCACTTTTTTTGCACAAACTTTTTTGGGTTTTCCGGGTTGGGATGACAAGTTTGTCAGGTCATGCACGCAGCCACATGCACGTGCTCACACGCACACAAAACGAGCACACAAACTACCCACTCAACCCCCCCCCCCCTCCCGCCCGACACCCACCACCCAATACCACATCATCCCACACACACACCACACACACACCACACACACAACCAAACACACACACCACACACACACACACACACACACAATAAATGTGTGGTACGTGAACGCACCAGAATAAATTTTAAAAACACTGTCGGGAATCAGATTTAGGTAACTTGTTGCTGGGCAAAAAAGGGTTCATAAGCATTAATTTCCCATTTGTACACCCGGAATCTACCCAGGAACAAAAAAAACCCCCCCTGTTTCCCATACTTTTTGCAGTTTTAGTGATGGTTAGAGTACGAAAAATAAATCAACTACGAAAAAAAAAAAAAAAAAAAAAAAAAAAAAAAAAAAACTGGGTCAGTGAATTTTTAGTGTGTTTTTTGCAAGAATAACTACTTAACATAAACAGATGGGCTTTTCCATTTGGCAGGAGTGGTTATTTTTGTTGTTTCCTGAAAAAAGACGTTTTTTTAATGGGAAAAAGAGTCTACTCTCTCTTGTCTCTGTCTCTGTCTCTCTCGCTCTCTCTCTCTCTTCTCTTCTCTCTCCCTCTCTCTCTCTCTCTCTCTCCTCTCTCTCTCTCTCTATCTCTCTCTCCTCTTTCTCTCTTTTCTCTCTTTCTCTCTGTCTGTTCTGTCTGTCTGTCTGTCTGTCTGTCTGTCTGTCTGTCTGTTGTCTGTCTGTCTCTCTCTCTCTCTCTCCTTCTCTCTCTCTCTCTCTCTCTCTCTCTCTCTCTCTCTTCTCTCTCTCTCTCTGTGCGTGCGAGTGTGCGAGTGTGCGTGCGTGTATGTGTGTGTGTATGTGTGTGTGTGTGTGTGTGTGTGTGTGTGTGTGTGTGTGTGTGTGTGTGTGTGTGTGTGTGTTTGAATGCGTTTATTGTATATGTTTATGTATACGTGTAAGCTCAAGAACTTTACTTTTAGGAACATCTAAGTACCGACATTTGAGACTTACGAAGCTCACAGATAACTTTTCATACTTCAAAGAAAAAAAAACCTCTAAGATCATTTTAAAGGAAATATCTTTGTCATCAGAAACACCGTTTTGTGTGTCATAAGAGTACAAAACTATCAGGTTACTATACATAAAAAAGTTGCTTAAGATTCTTGTGGGTTTTTTTCTAAATCTCTTTTTGTGTTTCAGTTTGATAACAAAGCAGCAGTAGAGAGACTGTTTACAGCAGCTAGATTCGGGCTCAGAACCCACTATATTCCCCGGATACTCTAAACAATGCCGTGAACCGATAACAGTACTTAAGATAAAGTGACAAAACAATTTACTAAACAAACTATGCAAATGTCAAAATATTAATAATATAACCGAAACCTTTTTTCTCCTTGAAGAAAACAGTTGAACTCCTTATGGATTTGTCTATTTACCTCTTTACAAACCCCCTATTTATCTCTGTACAACCCCAGAAGTTCAATCAATCGTGTTACCAATGTGCATGACACCTCAGGTGTATATTTTGACCAGATCCATAGTAAGGTCTACAAACTGACGGAACTACATTTGGCAAACTCTACGTGACAGATGTTCAATCAATCGTCTCCCAATGTACAGTTACACTCAGGTGTATACTCAGGGGGAGGGATAGCCTAATGGTCAGAACATTGCGCTGGTAATTTGACAACCCGAGTTCGATTCCCGGTCGAGGGGATTTTTCTCCTGGAGTTAAACATCAGTGCTGACTCCACTCTCCCCAAAAGTCTTCCGGTTGAGACTGTCAACCGAGGCTCCGTGTGCGAACGCACGCAGAACATCTTGCGCACACGTTAATCCTATTCCGCTTTTCGTAAGAGTAGGCCTTTGTGTGCCGGTGGGAACAGATGACAATATTTGCACAACTGGATACACATGGTGACTGATTGAAAAAAATCACATGAGTGCTTATTCTATTATCCTCGATATTAAAGACTAAATATAAAAAAAGATAATAAAATAAAATAAAATAAAATATACTGACTAGATCCATAATAAGGTCTACAACTCATCGATTGAGGATCAGTATGACCTGGGTCGTCAGATCACGAACATAGAGCTCTGACCCCAGTATAGCATTTAAAAAAAAGGCCTGGCAACCGATACCGGAATAATACAACACACGCACGCACGCACGCACACACACACACACACACACACACACACCTACACACCCCTACACACACACACACACCTACACAAACACCCACCCACACACACACACACACCTACACAAACACACACCTACACACCACACACACACACACACACACACACAAACTCTCACACACACTATAAACGAATCACTCTTAAATTAAAGTGCTTGTATCTGGCAGCGCTAAATAAAGTAAAAAGTAGCATCATTGATAGCCTGAAGAATCTGTCACTTTTCAAGTGGCTCTGTCTCTCTCTCACCCTCCCACTAAAGTAGCAGTATCTTTGATTCCATGAAAGGGGGAAAAATGGTACGTCAGGATTGACATCACTAAGTCTGGGCAACTGACAGAAAGCAGCATCATTAGTTTTTAGGTTAGAGACTGTCTGGTAAAAAAAAAAAAAAAAGGGAGGGAGGGAGGAGGTGGGCATGGATGAGGTTAGGGAGGAAGGAAGGAGGGAAATATTCTTTAAGTTGTTCTTATAAGTGATTTAGACAAATTTCTGGTACTAAAGACATCATTAATCAGAGTAGTTGAAGGGGTGGGTGGGTGGGAGAATGTAATGCTTTGGGAGGGGACTGGATTGTAAAAAAGCACATGGGTGCTTATTTTATTATCCTCGAAATAGAAGGAAAAAAAAAAAAGGATTTGATAATGCAGTATTTTCCGAGGCAGGGTTTCTATAGTATAGTAAATGTAAAAATGAGACAGGAAGACAACCGAATATCTATGTGTTTTGTGGTTAGGCAGATAAAGATATGTAAGTGATGAAAAGAGATTTTTAAAATATCAATGATATTTTCAAATATATTTTCATAGGAAGGAAGGTGGCAGGATGGTTAAGACGTTTACCTGCCAACAAGTAAACCGTGAGGTTCTG
>JASPKP010003073.1:10000-12500 GCA_030674155.1 Stramonita haemastoma | reverse complement strand
ATACAAAGAAACAAAGTAACTTCACTAAAACGCAGATCAAAACGTGATTACTTTCAAAAACTATTAATCACAACTACTGACTCTCGCCAGGTATGGAAAGCCATCAATATTTTATGTAATAGACCTATATCAAAAAGCCAAAAGACAGTTAAAGACATAACAGCTGATGAACTGAACACCCATTTCTCAAACATTGCTACTAAAGTCATATCATGTGATAAGTCAAATGAAAATGATCTCCAATACTTAGAACAATATATTGCATTAAAAGAAATTAAATTCCCGTTTGAATTATTGCCAATGACAATTAAAGATGTGTTGGAAAGTCTATCTCTCCAAAACAATTCCACAACACGTGACCTTGACAATCTGGATGGAAAAATATTGAAACTTTCTGGTCCTATTATAGTTGAAACATTGACATATCTATATAATTTGTGCATAGATAAAAACAACTTTCCTCTGATATTTAAAAGAGCAAAAGTCATACCAGTCCACAAATCTGGAGATACTTCTTGTCCTTCAAATTACAGACCAATTTCAATCCTATCGGTCTTATCTAAACCCATCGAAAAACATATCAAAAATCTTTATATTCCTACTTTGCTAACAACAATCTAATAAACGAAGATCAGTCAGGCTTTCGTAAAAACTATTCTTGTCATACAGCTCTAACTCAACTTACAGACAGTCTCTTACACAACATAAATAAAAATAACTATACAGGCTTAATTTTTGTTGACTTTGAAAAAGCATTTGATGTAATTAATCACTCCTTGCTAGTACGTAAACTTCACCTATATAAACTAACACCTGAAATAATCAATCTTTTAAAGAGTTTTTTGTTAGATAGACAGCAGCTGGTAACTGCAAATAATCAAACATCAGAATTAGTATCTATTAAATATGGAGTACCACAAGGATCAATATTGGGTCCTCTTTTGTTCTCTATATATGTAAATGACTTACCCTTATTTCTAGATTGTAGCTGTGAAATGTTTGCTGATGACACATCTCTCTATTGTAGTGATACCGACCCCAAAGACTGACACTCAAACTTCAAAACAATATCAACAAATTGATTACTTGGACTCAATTAAACCATATGTCCTTAAATGCACAAAAAACTAAGAGTATGTACGTACTAGCAAGACAAAAGAGGCAAAAAATGAAAAGTAAATTTCAACCTCTGTTGATAGATCAAAAAATTATTGAAGAAGTTGACTCACACAAGATTCTGGGTGTAATTATCGACAAAAATCTTACTTGGACTGACCATGTGATGGCATTAGGAAAACGTCTTACAAACAAGGTACGCCAGCTATCAAAAATAAAACACTTTCTAGATGATCATTCACGCAAACTCTTTTTTTGTGGACACATCTTGCCTATAGTTGACTATGCCTCATCTCTTTGGGACAACTGCAGTGAAACTAATTTGAAATTCATTCATCGATTATATAAAAGAGCACTAAAACTTGTCCTATTAAAAGCAAGCTCCCTAACCATCAATGATTATAAGCAAACAAATATTCTTACATTCCAAAACAGGCTTTACTTTAATAAAGCTCTATTTGTACAAAAAGTTGTCAATGGAAATGCCCCTCCCAAGATCATCAATAGATTCAAAATTAATGAACACAGGCATAACCATCTACTAACATTTCCCAGACCCAGAAACAATCTTTACAAAACAAGCTTCCAATATTCAGGTAGTGATTTATGGAACAAGCTCCCAAAACATTTAAAATGCATCATAAATAAAAATCAGTTCAAAAACCAGTTGAAAAATCACTTAATGCGCTTATGCAAAAATGTTTAAGAACTAAACATGAATCCAATCAACCATATTTAGAACAGACTAAAGATATGGTACTCTCTGCTCACCCTGAAAAATCTTTCATGTGTGGTTTTACTGTGACTCAAAAATCTACACCTTGCTTGCTATATATATATGTGGAAAAGGAAAAAGGCGGACAAAGATTTTTATTTATTTTTTTAAATAATTTATTTATGAACAGGATAGGGAATAAGAGATGTATGTAAACACATGCATATTTTGCAAATTCAAAAGGAGAAAATCAAACCACTGATTTGATGACTAGATGGAGCTTTTTTTTTTTTTTTTTTCTTTTTTTTTTTTTTTTTTTTCCCCAGTTTAAAAGTCTCAGTATAAATGTTTTTAAAAAAAATTATTTTATTATTTTTATTAATGGGACTATTAGCACTATTATATTAATATTATTTTGATTAGTGGATAAAGCCTTACTTTTTGGTTCTGAATGTTGTTGTTGTTGTTGTTGCGTGTGCGTGTGTGTTTGTTTTTTGTTCGTATATGTAGGGATTTTATTTATTAATATAATCATAAATCATTATCATAATTCTTCTGTTTGCTGCTTGTGTTTTCCTCCTTCCTCCTTGATACTCCCCTCCCCATCTGTTCCCACCCCCCTCCCAATTTTATAGGGTTTTTTGTGCTTTTTGTTTTTTGCTTTTGTTT
>JASPKP010003073.1:0-2500 GCA_030674155.1 Stramonita haemastoma | reverse complement strand
AGAGAGGAGAGAGATGAGAGAGAGAGAGGACAGAGACAGAGACAGAGACAGAGAGAGAGAGAGAAAGAGTTGGAGAGACTGAGAGAGAGAGACAGTGAGAGGTGGAGAGACAGAGACAGATTTGATTGATTTATTCTTTTATATCGAGGATAATGGGATAAGCACTCTTGTGCTTTTTTACACCCAGTCTCCGTGTGTACGCAGTTTTGTAAATGTCATCTGTTCCCACCGGCACACAATGGCCTACTCTTACGAAAAGCGGAACAGGATTTAACGTGTGCGCAAGATGTTCTGCGTGCGTTCGCACACGGGGCCTCGGTTTAAAGTCTCATCCGAAGGACTTGTGGGGAGAGTGGAGTCAGCACTAATGTTAACTCCAGGAGAAAAATCTCCTCGACCAGATTCGAACCCGGGTCTTCAAATTGCCAGCGCAATGTTCTGACCACTAGGCTATCCGTCCCCCAAGTGCATAGAAAGAGAGAGGTAGAGAGACAGAGACAGAGAGAAGTGGATAGATATAGAGGCAGAGAATGAGAGGGAGAGTAATAAATATACTAGTTCCTTTTAAGTGCCCTCCAAACTTGTAATTTTATAGACTGACATTAATTTTATCATAGGATGAGGAGGCTGTTGACAACATCAAATACTGAAAAACTGAAGAAATTAGTACAGATTAAAGATAGCACTCATACATGGTAACTATATATAGTTCTTTCTTTTCTTTTTGTTTCGTTCCACGCTTAAGATCCGAGATTCATCAATAGTGAGATGGTGTATATGTGATTCGTTTTTCCCACCATGAAGGTAACCGCATTTCGACTTCGGGAATGTATGCTGGGTATATTGGTGTTTCCGTAACCCACTAAACGCTGACAATTATATGGGATATTTAATGTGCATATTTGATCTTCTGCATATGTATATGGTAGTAGTAGAAGTAGTAGTAGTAGAAGTAGTAGTAGAAGTAGTAGTAGTAGTAGTAGTAGTAGTAGTAGTAGTAGTAGTAGTAGTAGTAGTAGTAGTAGTAGTAGTAGTAGTAGTAGTAGTAGTTAGCCTCGGTTTATAGTCTCATCCGAATGTGTATATGCACAAAGGGAATTAAAGCACTGGCAAGTCTGCACTTGACCTGAAAGATCATAAAAAATCCCCACCCTGAATTCACTAGACGCCGCCGAGATTCGAACACAGAACTTTATGGACCAATGGGATTGATGTCGAGTGGTCTTAACCATTCGGCTAAAGCGTTCGTAAGATAGTTCTTCCAAAACCTGAAATCTGCTGTGACATAAAGTGGTATGTTACAAAAAAGTAATAATGATAAAATAAAACAAAATAAATGAAATGAAATTTTTAAAAAATAATAAATAAAATAAGATATAAATAAGAATATAAAATAAATAAATAAAATAAAATAAAATAAAATAAAATAAAAATAAAATAAAAAAAACTTTCAAAAGGCTTGATTGACTTTTCTACCAACTCCTTGAGATTTTTTCTTTTTTGCATTTCAGGCAGTGTATCGTTGTTAAGGTGAACCTGGCGGAGCTCATATCAGTAACATGCTGCATTCTAGGTATACTCATATCACCAATAGACAGCCCACTCTTCTATAAGAATGGGCTGTAGCGTGTGTACAAGACGTTTTCCGTGTATTCCCATAGTATGTGATCACAGTTTTAAAGCCTTGTCCCCCTCGAAATAAATCTTTCAGAAGGGAGGAATCAGCACCACTGTTCACAGCAGGAGAAAAATCTTATCAAATAAACATTCAATGGAGATTCAAACCCGTGTCCTCAGTTCTCACAAAACCACAAACTCCATGTCCAAACCACAAAGCTTGGCTGCCTGTCACTTCGGGTTTTTTTTGGGGTTCATTATGGGTAACAGAAATAAACAGCAAAAGATGAAGCACACAAAAAAAATTGGGACAGAATCACAGACAGACATATTATCATAGACGTGCATGCATGCAGGTAGACAATCAAGCCGACCCAATGACAGGCAAGACCGCAAAAGCCAGAGACAGAGAGAGATTAACACAGAGAGACAGACTCTAAGAGATTTAAGCTAAGCCCAGAGCAATAAATTACACAACGCCTAAAGGCTAGAAGCTGATGTTTGTAAATCTCCCAGCAATTTTTCTTTCTTTTTCTTTCTAGATGATGTTAACTCGTAGAATACATTTTCAATAATTGAATTATTTGCCAGCCAAACAAGAAATATATGGACAAGGGACAAGAGAGGAGTGAAGATTGAAAGAAATGGAAGAGAGAGAGAGAGAGAGAGAGAGAGAGAGAGAGCAGAGAGAGAGAGAGAGAGAGAGAGAGAGAGAGAGAGAGAGAGAGAGAGAGAGAGAGAGAGAGAGAGAGAGGAAAAGGGGGCTGTGATGGTGGACTTAAACAGATTAAATGTTGGAGTATGCGACAGAAATGGCGGAAGGGGGTGGAGACAGAACAAGGAAATAAATAAAAAACACAAGGAAGCATTTTTAAACCCGGAG
>JASPKP010003072.1:0-20957 GCA_030674155.1 Stramonita haemastoma | reverse complement strand
AAAAAAGGGGGAAAAAAAGGGAAAAAAAAACCCCCAAAAAAAAAAACCCGGGGGGGGTTTTAAACCCAAAGGGGGGAAAAAAAGGGGGAAGGGGGGGAAAAAAAAGGGGGGGGGAAAACCCCGGGGGGGGGGAAGGGGGATAAGGGGAAAAACCCCAAAAGGGGGGAAAACCCCCCCCCCGGGGGAAAAAGGGGGGGGGGAAAAAAGGGGGAGGGAGGGGGGGGGGGTTAAACCAAAAAGGGGGGGGAAAAAAAAGGGGGAAGGGCAGGGGGGGGAAAAAAGGGGGAAAAAAGGGGGAAAAAAAGGGGGGGGGGTTTTTTTTAAAAGGGGAAAAAAAAAAAAGGGGCCCAAAAAAAAAAAAGGGGGGGAAAAGGGGGAAGGGGGAAAAAAAGGGAAAAAGGGGTTAAAAAAGGGGGGGAAAAAGGGGGAACAGGGAAAAAAACCCCCGGGGGGGGGGGAAAAAGGGGGAAAAGGGGGAAAAAGGGAGGGGTTTGGGGGGGGGGGAAAAGGGGGGGGGTTTAAAAAAAAAAAAAATTTGGTTTTTAAAAAAAACCCCAAAAAAAAAAAATTTTTAAAAAAGGAAAAAAAACCCCCGGGCCAAAATCAAAAAAAACCCCCAAAAAAAGGGGGGGGGGGTCCCCCCCCCGGGGGGGGGGGGGAAAAAAACCCGGGGGGGGGGGGCCCACTGGGGGGGGGGGGAAAAAAAGGGGGGAAAAAAAAAGGGGGGAAAAAAACCCCAAGGAAAAAATTAAAAAAAAAAAAACCCCCCCCCCCCAAAAAAAAAGGTTTTCCCGGAAAAAGGGAAGGGAAAGGGGGGCCCCCCCCCGGGAGGGGGGGGGGGGAAAAAGGAAAAAGGGGGGGGGGGGGGGGAAGGGGGGGGGGAGGGGGGGGGGGAAAAAGGGGGGGGGGGGGGGAAAAGGGGAAAATTTTAAAGGAAGGGGGCCAAAAAAGGGGGGAAAGGGGGGAAAAAAGGGAAGGGGGATGGAGCGAGAGAAGGAGGGGGAGAGGAGAAGGTTGAAGGCGGGGATGGGAGGAAAAAGGGGGAAGGGCGGGGAAGGTGGGGGGGAGGAAAAATTTTGAAAGAAAGTCCGGAGAGGAGGGGGAAAGGGAAGGAGGGGGAAGAGGAAGGGATAAAGGGAGTAAAAAAGAAGAGCGAGGAGGGAGAGGCGTGGAGTGGAGGAGGAGGGGCCGAGGAGGAGGGAAGAAGGGAAAGGAGATAAGGGGGGAGTAAGGAAGGAGGAACGGGGAGGGAGGGGGAAAAGGAGGGAGGAGGGGGAAATAAAAAGGGAGGGAGAGGAAAGAAGGGAAGGAATTCTTAGGGGGAAGGGAAAAAGAAATTGGGGGGAGGAAAAAGGGAAAGGGGAAAGGGGAAGAAAAAATAAAGGGGAATAAAAATTTTAAAGGGCCGGGGGTTTAGGTGGGGGGAATAAGGAATGAAAGGGGAAACCTTAATTAAGTAAGGCCTTCTTTGGTTAATTCCCAACACCAAAAACCAAACCCCCAAAAAAATCCCCTTTACAAAAACCCAAAACACAAAGCCCCCCAAAAAAAGCAATTTGGGAAAATTTTTATTCCAAGGGGGCAAAAGGAAAAAGGGAAAAACAAAAAAAACCAAAAAAGGGGGGTTAAATAATGGACTTTACAAGCTTTTTAGGGAGGGTTTAATACCCTATCCCCAAAGGGTTTGATGGTTTGGTTTTTGAAATTAAAATTTTAAAACTTTTAAAAAGGTGTTTTGGGGTGGACGACACAGAGCAAGATGGGAAAGCATGATTTCGGAAAAGGGCCCCCAACTGCGGGTGCGGCGGCCGGGGCCCCTTTGAAAAAGAAGAGACGAGAGAGAGAGAGGGGGAGAGGGGAGAGAGAGAGAAGGGGGGGGAGAGAGAGGAGGGGAAAAGGGAAAGGGGAAAAGGGGAGAAGCCCCAAGGAAGGAAGAAGAAGGAAGGGGAAGGGGAAGACGGAAGACGGGAAGAAGGCCCAAAAGGGGAAAAAGGGGAAGGGGCCGGAGGTGGAACAGAAAAAGGGGAAAAGGGGGAGAAGTGAAAAAGGATCCAAAAAAACCAACTGGGAAAAAATTAAATAAAATTTAGGAACCAGTAAAGAAGGGGGGAGAGGGGAGAGAGAAGGGGGGAGGGAGGAGTGAGGAGGGAGAGGGAGGGGAGGGGAGGGGAGAGGAGAGAGGAGGGGAGAAGGAGGGGAGAGGGGGAGAGGGGGAGAGGAAAAGGGGGGGGTGGGGGGGGAAGGAAAGGAATGGAAACCCCAAGTTTGGGGAAAAGGGGGGGACCAAGGGGAACTAAAAAAACCATAAAATACACAAAAAACAAAAAAACAAAAGATCAAAAAAAAAAAATAAAACAAAAAATGGGGAAAAAACAAAAGGAAAGGCTTCGGAACCAAGCCCAACCGGGGGAAAAAGAACGGGGAAAAAAAACAAAACAAAAAAAAACACCTGACTGTTTTAGGCGGGGGATGAAAATTTTAAAGGGTTTAAAAGCATTATGACAGGGAACGGGTGAAATAAAAAAGGTAAAAAATTTTCCCAGACAAAAGAGGGGGGGGGGGGGGAAAAAAAGGGAAATAAACGAGGTGTTTAAAAACAAAGGGGATGAGGGCAAAACTAAGAGGGGCTTAAGAAAAATTCGAAATGGCTTTTTCCGGTTTGGGAACAGGGAACCCCCCCCCCCCCCATAATTAAAGGGGGATAATTTATTGGGGGATTGGGGGGAAAAGAGGTAAAGAGGGGAAGAGGGAGAGGGGAGAAAAAAATAGATGAAAAAGGAGGGGGAAAAGGAGGGAGAGAGGGGGGAGAGAGAGAGGGGGAAAGGAGGATATGGGGAGAGTTTGGAGGAGTTGATTTTGGAGGATTTTTTTGGGGGTTTTGGGAAAAGGGGAACAAAATGAGGAAGGATAAGGGAAAGATTTTGGTTTTTTAAAATATTTTCCCCCGAGGGAATGGAGGTAAAGTACGAGGACAAAAGGAAAGAAAGGGGAAAGGGGTTTTTAAGGTGAGGGGAAGATTTTTCTTGCGTATTCGCCCCGGGGGGCCCTTTTAAAGCCACCAAAGGAGGAGGAAGGGGATGGCGAGGAGGGGGGTAAAGGGGGGAGTGAGGGGGAGGGGGGACGGAGAGGGGAAAACGGGTGAAGGAGAGAGAGAGGAGATGGAGGGGGAAAAGGGGAGAGAGGGAAAAGGGAGAGAAGAGAAAAGGGGAGAGTGAAAATGCGGATGTGAGAGAAGAAAAGAAGGAGAGAGAAGAAGAGGGGGGAAGGAGAGAGGGGAGAGGGAGAGGCCCAGGGGAGACAGGGGGGGAAGGACAGCCCAAACAGAGAGAAAAAAAGGGAGAAAAATTGGAGGAGATAAAAAGGACAGAAAAGCAGCAAAACCCCACGAAACAGACACACAAAAAAATCTAAGAACCAAATAATGATCGGGGCTTTCAGAACATCTTTTGGGGAAAGGGAAAAATTTTTGACCTAGGGGCAAAAAAAGAAAAAAAAAAAAAAAAAACTAAAAAAAGGGGGAAAAGGGGGTTTTGGTCGGACGTGAATATGGAAATTTTATATCATACCGGATCCAAATTTGACCATTATCATCCACGAAAGACAATGTCTGTCCCCACGTTCCCAATTACCCATTCGGGACCCCTTTGTCGGCCCACATTATTGGGGTTTTTTTTGCTCTTGTTTTTTATGCCCAAAAACCGAGGAGAGAAAGAGAGGGGTGAGAGTGGGAATTGAGAGAGGAAAAAGAAGGGGGAGGGGAGAAGGGGAAAAGAAAAGGAAAAAAGGGGAGAGGAAAAAGGGGCATGAGAGGGGGGGAGGAGAGGGGAACGGGGAAGGGGAAGAAGAGGGGAAACAGAGAGACAGGAAAAGAAGACAGACAGGGCAGACAGACAGACAGACTGACAGGCACCCCAAAAGAGAGAGGAGAGAGGGAGGGAGAGAGGGGGGGGAAGAGGGGGGTGAGATAAACTTTGGGGGGGGAGAGAGAGGGAGAGAGGAAAAGGGGGGTGTAAAGGGGGGAATAAAAGAAAAGAGGGGGGGAAGGAAGGAAGGGGGGAAAAGAGAGGAAGGAGAGAGAGGGGGGAGAGAGACGGGGGGACCCCGGGTTTGAGGGGAAAAAGGAGAGGGGGGGAGAGAAAATAAAAAAGGACAAAACAAAAACGGGGGAAAAACCCAGAGGATGGGGCCCAAAAAATACAAGGGGGGGCTGCAAAAATTCAAAACCAAAAACAGCCCTGAACAAAACAAAAAAATAAAAAAACTCGGCCCCAAAAAAGGGTAAAAAAAGGAAAGGAGAAAAAAAAGGAAAAAAAAGGGGAAAAAAAAAAGGGGGGGGGTGGGGGGGGGGGAAGCTTTTAACGTTCTTTTAAAGGGAGTTTTTTTCCTTTTTCCAGACCCAGCGCTGTCCTTTTTTTGGTGAAGAAAAGTGTTTCTTTGGGTTTTTGCTTTTTTAAACCCCTTGCGCCCAAAAAACACGCCATAGTTTTAAAATTTAAAAAAAAATGGAAATCAAAACTTACATCCTCCCTTTTTTGTGTTTTTCTCTTTCTCTTTTTTCGCCTTCTGTTTTTGTCTGTTTTTCGTTTTCCCCAGAAAACCTCTCTCCCTTTATTTTGGTAAAAATCCCTCTCTTTTTTTTCTTTGTGTCTCGTCTCTCTCTTCTCTGGGGGGTGTGTGCGTATGGGGTGTGTGTTTTGTTTTTTGTTTTTTGGGGTTTAGGTGTGGGGGTGTGTATGTGGTGGGGGTGTATGTTTTGTGTTTTTAGGGTGTATTTTGTGTATGTGTGTGTGTGTGTGTTGTGTGTGCCTGGTGGATGTAAACACGCAGAGTGAGGGAGAGAAAAAGAAAAAGGGGGAAGGGGGAGAGGGGGGAAAGAAGAGAGAGGGGGGAGAAAGAGAGGGGAAAGAGAGAGGACAGAAAAGAGAAAAGGGACGGGAAAAGGGAGAGAGAGAGGGGTGAAAAGAGGGGGGAGAGATAGACACAGAATGAAATTTAGAGAGAAAGGGGAAAAGGCCCAAAGATTATTTAAATATTATTTATATCTATTTTATATATATACGGGAGAGGGGAAAAAGATAGAGGAGTTTAGAGGAGAGAGGGGGCCCGGGAAAAAACAGACAGACGGAGCCCAGTAACAAAAAAAGGGAAAGAGACAGACAGAAAGAGAAGAAAGAGGGGTTTTTGGGCCCCAAAAATGTAAAAAAACCAAAAAAAAAACAAAATTTAAAAAACAAAAAAAAGAAAAAAAAAGGAAGGGAGGGGGTAAAAGGGCAGTTAACGTTATTCAAGGGGAGATAATCACATTTCACACCACAACATGTTGTTTTCCCGCTTCTGAAAAAAGCAATTTCATCGCTTGCGCTTTTTTAAACCCCTCGACTTTTCCAAAAATAAAAAAAGGGCAAACACATAGAAAACCCCCCCCCCCCTTCCAAACACAAAAACACCACACACACCCCAACACAAACACACAACACACACAAAAACACACACAACAACAAAACACCCCACAACCCAGTACATTTTTAAAAGAATAGAAAGCAAATCGGACACCCAAACCCCCTTATTTTCTTTTGGGTGTTTTTGGGGTTTTTTTTGTTTGTTTTGTTTTTTTTTTCCTCTCTCGGGCTTGTGGTTGTGTTTTTGGTGTGTGGGGGCGTGTTGTTTGTTGGGGTTTTGTGGGGGGTTGTGTGTGTGTGTGTGTGTGTGTGTGTTGGTGGGGTTGTGTGTGTTTTGTTGTGTGGTGGGGTGTGTGTGTTAGGGGGTGTGTTGTTTTGTTTTGGTGTGTTTTGTGTGTGGTTGTGTGTGTGTTTGTGTGCGGTGTGTGTGTTTTGGTGGTCCCCGTGCGGGGGCCCCCGGCCGCGCGTGTGTGTTTTTTATTTTGGGGTTTTTTTGAGGGGGAGTAAAAGGGTTCTAACAAAGACAAAAACTAAAGAAAACAAAAACCATTTGGTTGGGCCCTGTTTTTAAAGCGATTTTTTTTTGGGGAAAAATCGGGGGGTTTTTCATTATTACTTTTTAATTTTTTTCAATTAACGTTAAAGGGGAAAAAAACAATTACCTTTTTCCCCCTTCTTTTTGGGGGCCAGGAAAAAAAACGAATTAAACAAAATAAACAAAAAAAACCCAAACCAAAAAAGCAAAGTAAATTTAATTTAAAACAAACAAAACGGGAAAGCCCTTTTTTTGAATGTTTGGTTTTTTTTTTTAATTTTTTTTTTTTTACAGGTAATTTTTTTTCCTTGGAACCCCCCGGGGGTTAAATTTTCCCAAACCCTTTAAAAAATTTTTTTTTTCCCCTTTTTTCACATTTTTTTTCTGTTTTTAAAACCAACCCCGGGGAAAAAGGCAATCAACTGTGTTTTAAAAGCCCTATTTGCCCATAAAAAGGGTTTTAAATTTTTTTTCTTTAGCTTTATTTTTATTTTTTTTCCCAAAAAGGGGTGGAGAGATTTAGGGGGCTTTTTCAGGGCTGGTTAGGGAGGGGGGAAAGTAATTTGGTTAGACCCGTTATACCAAAAACCATTTGTGCCTAAAAAGGCGCGGGTTGGGTCTTACGGGTTTGTATTTTAAAAGCAAGGCGCGCAAACCCAGGGTCCCCCATCTAGTGGAAAAACCCACCCGTAAATAAAACCCGGGGAAAAGTGGGGGGTCACCGGCTTTCCCAATGCATGCAAAGGTTTTTTTTTAATTTGGGTTTATCCTCAAAATTGGAACCCTATCTATCTATTTATCTATCTATCTTTCTTTTTTTATTTTTATCCATCTACCCTTTATCCACCCATCCCATCCATCCACCCATCTTTCCAACCCCTCCTTTCCATTTTAATCTATCTATTATTTTCTATCTATCTATCTATTTTATCTATCTTTCTACTTTTCTATTATCTACCCCCTTAGTTTGGGGGCCCTTTGGGGGGCCCCCCCATTGAAGACTTTGACAACCCAGTTCCCCCCATTCCCTTTTCTTTTGTTTTCCCCGTTTGGGGTTTTTTTTTTTTTTTTTTGCAAAGTTCTGGGGCCTGTCCATTCCCCTAAATGTTGTCCCCCGGGTTCTTCTTGGGTCGCCTTTCTTTTTCTTCCCCCTTGGGGACAGGGGCCTTTTGCCAGTATTTTTTTTGAAAAGCCCCTTTTTGTTTCTTGGGGACTTTGGTCCGTACCATTTGGGTTTTACGGGGGCCTACCTTAGAAAGCTCCCTATTAAAAATTTTGCCCCTGATTTGTGGGGGTAAGAACGAATCACCCACGGTTTGGCTGGGTTTGGGGTAGGGCTTTAAATTTCCCTGAATGTGACATGGGGGATTGGGGGGGGGGGGGGGGGGGGGCGGGGGGGGGGGAAATAAGGGGGGAAAACCGGGGGGGGAACCAATTAAAAAACCCAAAAGGGTGGGGGGGCAGTTTTTTAAAAAAGCAAGGGAAACAAAATTAAAAAAAAAAACAAAAACCCGCAGCGGGCCCCATGTGCTTCCCCCCCACCCCAAAAGGGGAAAAAAAAAGAAAAAATTCAAAAACATTTGTCAAAACCAAAAAGGACACGGGACCCCACACACAAAAACAACCACGGGAAACGGGACCCTACCCACACACGGGACACCACCACCATTTTTACACCCCAACCCCACACCCCCACACACACACAAACCCAAAAACCACAAAACCCCCCCAAAAACCCAAAGAACAAAAAAAAAACACAATTAAAAAAAATTTTTACAAAAAAAAAAACCAAAACCCCCAAAAAAACCAAAAATGAAAAAAACAAACAAAAAAAAAAAAAACCAAAAAAGACGAAAATCCCTTTTTAAAAAAAATAAAAATAAAAAAAGAAAAACCGAAAATTTAAGGGGGACACCCCAAAATTTTTGGAAAAAAAAAAAAGAGAGAAAAAATATTCCTCCTCTGGGAAAAACCCACACATTTAAACTGTTTTTTGAAAAAGCACGGTAGGGGAAGCGGCAAAGAAGAGGGGGAAGAAGACAAATGGATTGGGGCAAAGGGACACTGAGGGGCAATTTCCACACCCCAAACCCCTACTCAAGGCCCACAGGGCTTCCTTCCCCTTTTCCCCCTTTGGTCCCCACCCACGGTTCCCTTTTTCCCCCTGGGAATTTCGGGGCAGCTTTTACGGGAGCATGGCAAAAGGCCAACGAAAAAGTCAGAGGGGTTGGGGTTTTAGAAAAGGGGCCTCCTACGAATCGGGGGTTTGTTTGAGTAGGGAAGGGGGGAAAGGAGGGGGCACTGGGGGTTGGGGTGGGGGTTTTTTTATTTTTTTAAATTTTTTGTTTTTTATATATAGTTTTAAAATTTATTTTTTTATTTCTTTTTTTAATTCAATGATTCATTCTTTTTCCCAATGAATCCCTTTTTTAAATTTTTTGGGGCTTACTGATTCTCATTTCACTTAGTTTTTGGATTCTCTCTTTTGGGTGTTCTTTTTGTTGTCTCTTGTTTTTTAAATCTGTTTTTTTTTTAAAATTTTTTCTTTTTTACCCTATTTTAATTTTTTTCTTCTATCTATTATCTATCTTTCTATTTTTATATCTATCTATTATCAAATCTATTCCCCTACCTCCCTTTCCCTACCACCTACCCTATTTCCCCTATTTACCTACCCAACCTTCCCCCTCCCTACCTTACCTCCCTACAAACTTTTTCAAACTTTATTACCCAATTTTTATACATCTATCCATCTTTTCTCCCTTTCTGCCTATCCCCGGGTTTTAAAATCTATCTATCATTTTTTAAATTATTATCTATCTATCAAATCTATCTTCTATTTATTTTTCTATCTATCTATCATTTTTTTATTTTTATCTATTGTTCTGTCTATTTGTCAAACCTTTTTTTTTGAATTTTTGTTTTCCCGTTTTGTGTTTTTGGTGTTTTTTTGCTTTTTGTTGTTTTTGTTGTTGTATTTTTGTTTTTTAAAGTCTTTTCCCCAACCTTGGTGATATTGGGAAAAACAAACAAAAAAAAACCAAAAAAAAAAACCTACCATAAAATATTTACAAAAAAGGACTTAGAAAAAACCTAAAAAATAATCCTATAATCCTGTGTGTGTGGGGTGGGGGCGCGGGGCGCGTACGCGTGCGTTAGTGGTTTTTTTGGGGTACATAGGCATACATACCACATGTTTTTATATTTTAAAATAAAATTATAAAAATAAAATTTTAAAATTTTAATATTATTTTATATATAGTATGTATGTATGTTTAAATGTATGTATTTTGTTTGGTTTGAAAATGTTTAGTATGTTTTAAGATAGAAGATAGATAGAAGATAGATAGATTAGAAAGGGGGAAAAGAAGATAGATAGACAGAAAATTTTGATAATGTGGGATAAAATGGATAGATAGATAAAAATTGATAGATAGATAGAAGTTTGGATAGATTTGGAAGTTTGTAGTTTGATAATGCATAACCCCTTTTTCGGTTCATATTTTTTATTTTTATTTTTTTTGTACATTTTTTTAGGGGTTTGCTTTGATGAGAAACCCGGTTTAAAAACTCTCTCTTTTTTCCCCCCCCCCCCTCTCTCTCTCTTCTTTTCCCTTTTCCTCTTTTCGGGTTTTCCCTTTTTTTCCCCACTTCCTGGGTGTGTCGATTGCTGCTGTTTTTTTGAAAACCCCAAAACCCCCAAAACAAAAACAAAAAAAACCACCAAACAAAGGAAAATTAGGGAAAAAAAAATTTGAAATTTCCCTAAATTTTTCCCAAAAACACCGGCAGGAGTAAAATTTCAGGGTTTAATCTCTCCCCTCCCCCCCCTCCCTTCCCCCCCTTCCCCCCCCCCCCTCCCCCCTTCCTCTCTCTCTTTTCTCTCTCTCTCCCCTCTCTCTCTCTCTCTCTCTTCTCCTCTCTCTCTCCTTCTTTTGTATGCAGGGTATGTATGTATGTATTTTATGTATTTTATTTTATGTATGTATTTATGTATCCCGTGCGTGCGTGCGTGCGTGCGTGGTGGCGGGGGGTGCGGGGCGTGGGGTGCGTGCGGGGTATGTATGTAGGGTATGTATTTTGTATGTATGTATGTTTTGTTATGTATGTTGTTTGATTTGAAAGTATGTTTGTATGTATATAAAAAATAATGGGGTATGTTTTTTGGGGCGGGGCGTGGGTGCGTGGTGCGTGCGGGGCGTGCGTGCGTCCGTGCGTGCGGGGTAAAGGGGTGTGTGGGGTGTGGTGGGTGTGGGTGGGTTTGTGTGTGTGGGGGTGTGTGTTGGGGTTTTGTGGTGTAAATTTTTCCCAACATTGGGGAGGGGAGACCAGGAAAAGAAAACGCCCGAAGACGAAGCCGAAGTCGAAAAAGGAAGAAAAACGAAGAAAAATGAAGAAGAAGAAAAAGAAGAAGAAGAAAAAGAAAGAAGAAAAAAGAAAAAAGAAGAAAAAGAAGAAAAAGAAGAAAAAGAGAAAAAAAGAAAAAGGGAAGAAAAAGAAAAAAGAAGACGACGACGACGACGACGACGGAGAAAAAAAGGAAGAAGTAAGAAAAGAAAAAAAGAAGAAAAAAGGAAAAAGAAGAAAAAGGAAAAAAGAAGAAGAAAAAAAAACAACAAAAAACAACAACCGCAAAACAAAAAAAAAAGGGGGGAAGAGAGGGGAAAGAAGCGAATTTGACACAAGACCCAAAAAAAAGCAAAAAACATCAATACCAATTTTACAACTCCACCCCCCCAAAAAACACTGACAGAAATTTTAGATGGGAATTTTCAAATTTAAAAAGGGCGAAACAAAGATGTAAAAAAACCTTGCAACAAAAAAAGTAAAAGAAAAAAAAAGCGGACTGTAACACGAACACGGACAAAAAAACATATGCAAAGGACCCCCCACACACAAAAAATACATCCCTCTCTTTCAGGCAGGAAGGAATTCATGCAAAGGGATAAATCGTGGGGTCGTGTTCCCAGGCTAGCTTCGAGTTTTGTTTTCCTCTGGTGTCGTCGGCTTGGGAAAAACCGGGTTACTTGGGGGTTGATAATTATGGGTATAAAACAAATCATCATCAATCATCATCTTCATCACCCATCATAAACCCTTTCATAATCATCATCCCCCCAAACCCCCACCCACCCCAAACCACCACCCCCACCCCCACTATCACCCCCACCACCACCACCACCACCCCCAAAACCACCACCCCCACACCCCCACCACCAATCCTCCTCCCCCTTTCCCCTTCCCCCCCTTTTCCATCATCATCGTTAATCTTTTCTTATTATTTTAAATTTTATTATTGTTTTTTACTGTACTGCTTTTAACTTATTGTTTTCCTCTTTTTTTTATTAGGATTTTTTATTCTCATTTTTTTAATAGAGAGGGGGTCTTCAAACCCAATTTCAAATGAAAAAAACAAAACAATGACTTTTTGGGAAAATTTGGGTGTGTTTGGGGGTTTTGTGTGTGGTGTTTTGGTGTTTGGGGTTGTGTGTGTGTGTGTGGTGTGGGTGTGTGGGGGTGTGTGTGTGTGGTGTGTGTGTGTGTGTGTGTGGTGTGTTTTGTGTGTGTGTGTGTGCGATTTGAGTTTAGAAAATTTTGGAGAGAGGACAAAACGGGCAGAGACAGGGGCAGGAGAGCGAGAGAGGAGAGAGGGAAAAGGGGGGGAGAGAGAGAGAGAGAGAGAGAGGGGAAAAGGGGAGAAAAGAGGAAAAGAGGAGCGGAGCGAGAGCGAGAGAGAGGAGAGGAGAAGAAAAGAGAGAAAAAGGTTTTGGGGGGGATAGGATGGAGAAAAAAAAGGGAAAAATTAAGGGAAAAAAAATGAGAAGAGTGCAAAAAGGGAATGCGAAGAAAGGGCAAAAGGAGAAGGAAAGATGAAAAAATTAGGGAAAAAAGGAAAGTGCAAAAAACGAGAAAATAAAGAAAACCCCCAAAAAAGGGGAAAAACCCAAGGACAAAGAAAAACCAACAAAAAACCAACACACACACAACAACCCACACACCACAAAACCCCTACACCAAAACAAAGACCCGTACATTTTACAAACAAAAACACACACAACACACACAAACACACAACACCCCGGCGGCGGCGGCGCGCCACAAAATACACCCAAAGAACGTCCCAAAAAAACAAAACAACAACACAAAAACCCCACCCCCAAAACACACCCCAACCACAAAACCCCACACACACTACACACACACACACACAAACAAACAAGGACAGTACACCCCCCACACACACCCCACACACACACAACCCCACCCCCCACAAAACCCCGCACCACACAACATAACACATGCAAAACCACTTTTCATACACACATAAAAAACAACACACACCCCCGGCGGGGCGAAACGCGCCCCACTTTCATACACCCCCCCTCCACCCACGCACGCACGAAAAAACCACACCACACACACCACCACACAAAAAAAACACAACACACACATACACACACATCATTCATGTGATTCCACTCTCCCCCAAAGTCTTTGGATCAAAATAAAAAACCCAACCCCCCCGTGGGGGGGAAGCACCCCAGAACATCTTACGCACACGAAAAATTCCTGTTTGTTTTTCGTAAGAGTGGTTTTTGTGTGCGGAGGGGAAACAGTGACAAAGATTTACAATCTGTTTAATACGGGGATGGTTTAAAAAAGAGATGATTGTTTTATTCCATTTTTCCTCGATTTTAAAAAAAAAAATTACACACACACAAAAGGCACACGCACCCCGGGCGAAACACACACAACACACAACCAACACAACCAAAACCCAAAACATAACACACACCACACACACACACACACACCCCACCAAAAACAGCAACGACAACAAACAATTAGACCTTTTGCCACAGTTTAAATAGCAGATCAAAAACCCACTAGAAGTAGGAGAGTTGAGGAGCACCCCCGCTGTGATAGTTTTTTCTGGTAGGGAAAAAATGGGAAAACATGTTAGCTAAAAATTTTCTCAAGAATTAAAAACCATTTTTTTCAGGCATTTGGAAATACTTTTATGGTATGGAAAAAACATGGGGGGCGGGGAAAGCTCGTGGTCAGAGCGCTCGCTTTTTCCCCAGTAAAATTTAAAGCGGTTGGGCGTGGTTCCCAATTAGATGCGTGCCCGGTTTGAAACCCCTTGGGGCTTAGTACAGCCCCCCCAGTTCCCCAGTTTTAAAAATTTGGGTCCCCTCCCCTCTTTAGGGTTGGGGAAAGGTAAAGCAGCGAAGGAGAGGGGTTTGGAGGCCCCCAATATGCTGGCCCTAGAGAAGCTTTTAGTCTCTGATCCCTCGCCCCCTTTGGGACCACAAAGGTTAGGGGGACCCTTTTAAACCCATTTTTATGAAAAAATTTGTCCCAACAAGAGAATGCCTATCTGTCTGTCTGCCCTATCTGTCTGTCTGTTGTCTTTTCTGCCCGTCTCTTTTCCCCTCTTTTCTTGTCTTTCTCTTTTTCTTTCTCTCGATTATTTGGGAAATGTTGTTGGGGTTTTATGAAGGATAGTCCCTTTTAAGGGGGGGGGCCGGGGTTAAAGGGGTTAGTCAATACGGTCTTTTTAATTTTTAAGAAACCCCTTTTGAGAGTAAAGAGGGACATCTCTTTTCCCCTCTGTCTCTCTCTTGTCTCTCTTCTCTTTTTCTCGTTTCTGTTGTCTGTTGTCTGTTTTTGTCGGGCTGTCTGTCTGTCTGTCTGTCTGTCTGCTGTCTGTTCTGTCTGTCGGGTTCGGGGTTCTTCTTTTCCCCTCTCTTCTCTCTCTCTCTCTTTCTTCTCTATTCTCTTTTCTCTTCCCCTTTTCCTCCCCCCCATCTTATCTCCTTCTCTCTCCCCCTCTCTATCTCTCTCCCTCTCTCAACCCCCCCCCTCTCCCCCCCTTTCTCCCCTCTCTCTCTCCACAACACACACACAACCAACCCCAACACACACACACCCCCACCACACACCCCCCCACACAAAACACAAAAAAGCGCAGGCTTTGGATGACCGCGGCGATTATATCAAAGCTGTTTTTTCAGAGTGGGTTTCCTCTGGAAAATTAGGAGTCTTCCCCCACGGGGTTTGTGCACGTTTTGGGGGGAGGCCTGTTACGGGTTTTTGGTGAGCAGAGGCCTGATACGGGTTTTGGTGAGCAGGGGGGTAGGGATACGGGTTTTGGTGGGGGGCCCGGGTTTACTGGTTTGGTAAAGCATGGCCCTGAAAACGGGTTTTTGATGAGCAGGGCCCTGATGATACGGGGTTTGGTGAGCAGAGGTTGATGTCCCGGGTTTTGGGAGCAGAGGCCCTGTTTGATGGGGGGTTGTGACCCAGGGGCCTGATGTTTACTGGTTTGTGAGCAGGGGCCCGATGTTTACAGGTTTGGTGAGCAGAGGCTGATGATACTGGTTTGGTGAGCACGGGGCAGTTTTGGGGTTTGTGAGCAGGGGGGGCCCTTGATGATATGGTTTGATAAAGCAGGGGCCCCGGGATACGGGTTTTAAATGAGCAGGGGCCCTGATGATAAGGTTTGGTGAGCAGACCCTGAAATATACGGGTTTTGGTGGGGGCAGGGGCCCGGGTGTTTCCCGGGTTTGATGAGCACAGGTTGATACTGGTTTGGGGGTTGGCAGAGGCCGGGATGTTACTATTTTTGGTGAGCAGGGGCCTGATGATATTTGGTTTGATGAGCAGGGGCCCTGATGATACTGGTTTGGGGGGAGCGAGGCCTGTGATCCCCGGGTTTGATGAGAAGGGCCCTGATGATACTGGTTTGGTGGCAGAGGCCTGATGATACGGGTTTTGAGGAGCAGAGGCTGAGGTTTCGGGTTTTTGGTTGAGAGGGGCCTTGATGATAGGGTTTTAAATGACCCAGGGGGCCCCTGATGATACTGGTTTGATGAGCGGGGCCTGTTTAAGGGTTTTTTTAAACCCAGATTTTTTCGTTTTCGGGTAGAATTTATAGCCCCTTTCCCAAAGAAAAGTGATTTCGGGACTTGCAGCCGCAAAACCATGAAGTGGGAAAGGCCCCAGCTCCCGAAGCTCCCCACCCAGCCCCCTGGGCCCCCCCCAAAAAATTTTCAATTTGTAAAAATTTTTTATAAAAGCAACGGGGATGAGATGAAACTCATGGTTTGATGAGAGGGGCCCTTGTAAAGGGTTCAATGAGGGGGCAAAAAACAGTCCCCCAAAAATGCGGTTGTCGGAGTGATTTTTTGCGTTTTGGCCGAGGAATAAGGTTTCAAAGGAACCCTGACTTAGTTTGTCTGCCCCCGGTTAGGGGGTTTTGCATTGATGTTTTTTCTAGACCCCCCATAGGGCGTTCTTTGACTGACGGAAACATCCGCTAAATAATGGGGTACGATGAATGTTTAAACCAAACGAGAGCAAGGTCCCCCGATGAAATAAGCAGTTCTTTGCGAGTCCTTCATTTAAAAGTAAAAAAAAAAAAAAAAAGGAGAGTGCAGAATGAGGAAGATTTCGGTGGGACTGGCTCTTTGGGTTCGTTAGAGCAATAACGTACAAATATAAGCCCATCAAAGCGCGGCCCAAATAAAAAAACCCCCCGTCTCGCTTTGGAATTTTCACCCAAAAGAAATTTTTTACCTAAAAAAAAAAAAAAAAAGGGGGGGGGCCCTAGAACATTACCCAAGATGACCTAAAGTTCGTAGGGTAGCTTTTTTAAATTTTCCCGGACAAACGTTCCAGTTAATTGGTGGGTTACCCCTTTCGGGCTCACGCGACGGAAAGCCCTTTTAACCCCAGTTTTTTAAAGCCCCCCTTGCGTTTTTCATTAAACCTGAGGGACAAGGGTTTTCATCGGACGATCGTTTTCCAAAAAAAGGGATCCTTAAAAGTCTTTCCTTTTGAGGTTATAAAAGTGGGGCTGGTTTAAAGGGAGAGTCTTTGTAGCGCAATCTTTCCCTTGATTTTTACGTGGGCTTCCCCGCTTTTTTTCCCTCTGGGGTTTACAGCCGTGTGTATGGCATGTGGGTTTTTCCCCCACACAGGGGGGTTATGTTTTTCCCCTTTCCAAATTTTTGCCTTGGAATTTTCCGACATCGATGGGCATAAGAGTTGGGGGGGGTTTTAAGGATTTTATGGGTTATTGATGGGGGGTTTACGGGGGGTTAAACTCATGTTTATCCTGTGGTTGGGGGCTGGGGTGTTTGCAGTTCATATCAAAACTTTTTTTCCCCTCCGCTGCTATTTCCTCACTAGTCCCGCAACTTGGGGAATAGGGGGTTATTTGAAATTCTAAAAACCGGGAAAATATTTTATTTATTATCTATTATCTATTTTTATTTTCAATCTATCTTTTATCTATCTATCTATCTACCCTATTATTATCTATCTATCTTTCTATTATCTATCTTTTCTTCAATCCCGTTGTTTTTGGGGACCGTGGGGGCACCCCGAAGAATCGAAAACCCAAGGTTTCCCCCAATTCCTCTCTCGATTTTTTTTCCCTCGGGGTTTTGTTGTGTTTCTGGGCCCCTGCCCATTGGCTGCTTTTTGCCCTCCCCTATTTTTTCCCTTGGTCTCCCTCTTTTTCTTCCTTTTGGGGGGACATTTGCCTTGAAAGGTTTTTGTTTTCTCAAGCCCTTTTGATTTTTTAAAACATCCCCATATCATTTAAGTTTCCGCTTCTTTTTTTTTGAAAAAAGGTTTTCCCGTCGGGCCCCCAAAGGTTTTTTCCTGGTTTTGTTACCCCGTCTTTGTTGCTTATGTGGTCTGGGAATATTACTCCCCCTATAAAAAGAAAAAGAGTTTTTTCGGATCTAGTAGTGGTGGGGAAATTAACGTAGTCGTTAAAAATGTTGTTTATTTTTGGGACTGTCTGTTGGTCTGGTATGTTTTTAAATGAAACGTTTTGTTTTTATCAGTTGTTTGTCTTTTCCTTTTCTCCCTTTTTCTGTCTCCCCTTTGGGTGAAATGATCAAATCGGACGGGGCCGTGGTTTTTTTTTTTGTAATTTGGCTGGTCTCCCTTGTGTTTCTCTGTGCCCTCTAAGTTTTTTGTCTGTTGTCTTTTTAGGGGGTGATTAAATTGAGCGAGGTAAATGGGGGTGAGTTTTTGGGTGTGTGAGGTGGGTGTAGGGGTGTGTGTGTTTTGTGTGTGTGTGTGTGTTTGTGTGGTGTATTTGTTTGTTTGTTTATGTGTGATTTTTGTTTGAGGGGGAGAGAGAAGGAGGGGGGGAAGAGAAAGAGGACAAAAACAGGGAAAGACAGGACAAATAGCCAGACAGACAGATATAGAGAGGGGGGGAGGGGAAGAGAATAGAGACATAAAAGGACAGAGAAACAGAGAACTAAAGAAAAAAGAGGGGGAGAGAGGAGTTAAAAAGGAAGATGGGGGAAAAGAAGGGGCAAAGGGAGGGGAAGCGAGGAGAGAGAGGGGAGAGGGGAGAGAGAGGGGAGAGTTAAAAAGGGAGAAAAGGGGAGAGAGAGAGAGGATGAGGGGAGAAAGGTTTTAAATTTTTGTTTTATATATGAGTGTATATTATAACATATTTATTTATATATATATATGGGGGAGGGGAGAGGGGGAGACCAAAGAGGAGAGAGAGGGAAGAGAGAGAGGGAGAGAGGAAAAGAAGAGAGGAAAATGAGAGAGGGAGAGGAGAGAGAGGGGAGAGAGAGGGGAGAGAGGGGGGAGTATGGTGCGTGAGTGGTGTGTGTGTGGGTGGGGGGGTGTGGGGGTGGGGGTGTTTTGGGTGGGGTGTGGGGGGGGTGTGTTTGTTGTGGTGTGCGCCCCCCGTCCCGGTGGAAAACGTTCAGTATATGAAATTATTTCCCCTCATAAAGTGGAAATGTTTAGGCCTTTGACTCCCGAAAATTACTTGCGTGTTTATTTAAAAAAACCCCCCAACACCCCGGGGCATTAAATTCTTAAAATAAAATTCTGCACATCAGGAAGACTAAACTTTT
The DNA here is from genome assembly GCA_030674155.1 of Stramonita haemastoma. Lineage (NCBI taxonomy): Eukaryota > Metazoa > Mollusca > Gastropoda > Neogastropoda > Muricidae > Stramonita > Stramonita haemastoma. The sequence goes on along the minus strand of JASPKP010003072.1, from coordinate 3,117 downwards.
AAAACCCAAAAGGAATCGCCCCGAACAAATTTGTTCTTCAAACGCTCAGACGGAAATTTTTGTTGTGTTCTATGAGTAAAACCCCCCCAGTGCTGCAAACAGCCCCAGTGCATGCTTTGGGGGCGTCATGTGGGGGGAATTTTAATTTTCTTATGTCTTCCGGGGGGAAAATGGGAGGAGAAGGCCCAAGAAGGGAACTTTACAAAAGGTGGTGTCAGAAAAGAAGAAAAAAACAAGCAGAAAGAAGAGAGGGATAAAAGAGGGAATTTCCGACAGAATGCAGAAATGGAAAGTTTTTTTGACAGGCCGCCTGGGGGGGGGGGGTGAAAAAACAAAAAAAAACAAACAAACACAAAAAAAACCAAACAAACAAACAAACAAAAACCACACAGGAAATGTTTTTATCATGCGGGACGCCCAAGGTTTTTTCTCCCCAATCCCCCAAAACAGCTTGACACTCAAGCCCCGTCAAACACTGACGACTTCGATCTCCGAAAAGCCGGGACGGGACCCCCCCCCCCAACAGCCCGGCCCGTAAAAAAAAAGGCGGCGATCTCTAGACATATCATTTCCCGGCATTTTCTTAAAAGCCCCCCCGCCCCTCACATTAGCGATCGGCTCAAAGATGCTTGAGCTGTGCGACCGCGCGGGTCATCAGCGGGTGGAGACGACAGTTTTTTGATTCTGACAGGCGCGGAGTGTTAAGTACAGTACTCGGGCCGATGGGAAGTCTTAGTATCTGTGTCAGAGCTACAGCATCTGGTGGAGGAAAAAATGAGGTTACGCATAGCTGCACCATCATCATCATCACGCATTTTTTTAAGTCACTCTGTTTAGTGGATTTTTTTGGAGGGAGGGGGGGGGGGTAGTGGGGTTTGGGCAGAGTTCATTTGTGCCATTACCTAAGCATGACACTCTAGTGTCATTTTTGAACATCATGCCCAAAAGTTAATGCGGCTTACCTTCAGGGTGTATAAAATCGGTTCACTAAAACAAAAAATCTCACCTCGAAGCGTACCCGAATCAACAAACAACAACGAAAACAACAAAAAAAACCCCCCCAACCTCAAATCCCACATGGATTCCTCCATTAGGGACTGAAGTGACGGACTGAAAACCCAGTGCTGCAGACGGAGAGACAGAAAAAGAAGCAAAAAACCTGACAGGGATACCTAACAGCTAAGTTTGTGCCCCAGTTTTCTGCCTCCAGCCAATTTTTCTATGTTTCTTTTATTTTGTTTTTTATTCTTTTATTCAGGATGGGAAAAAACACTCATGTGCTTTTTTCTCCAGCCCCCGTGGTATGCTTTTGTAAATCTTGTCAGAATGAAAGCTGTGTGGTTTTCCCCTTCGGTTTTTCCCCCAAGTTTAGCTTTTTGAAAGGCCCTAAACCCCAGTTGGGGACAAAAAAGCAACCCTTTAACGAAACGAACCACAGCGTTCCAGTGTTGGTTTGGCAGGGTTTTGGATATACATGAGGGTTGTAGTTGCGATTGATGTCCATTGTCCCGGCAATGGAAGATCCCTTAGTGACCTTTTATTTAAGGATACAAAATTTTGGGTTTGGTTTTCTTTTTGTTTGGTGGGTTGTTAAAGGCTTTTTTTTGGTGAAGGGCGGGTTTCGTTTTTTGTGTGGAGTGTGTCTTTTGTGGGGATACGAATGGAAAAGCAAAGCGGATGATGTAAGAGAAGGTTTACCAGCTGGTAGGGAGAACCATGCCCCTAACAAAAATATGCCCGACAACACACGGAAACAGTATAAAAAAAAAGGGGGAAAGAACACGACAGACACACAGACAGAATAGGTAAACACACACAAAATACACACACACACAAGGGTGCGCCCCGCGATGTGTTCATTCTTTTTTCATTCCGCCTCTCTCTCGCTGTCTGTCTCTATGTTCTGTCTGTTTCTTGTCTTGTCTGTCGGTCGTCTCTTCTCTCTGATATCCACAATACAGCATACATGCAAAACTTTTCTCTCGTTGTCCCTTCCCCCCTTTTCCACCCCCCTTCTTCCCCTCCTATCTCTGCCTCCAATTTTCTTCCCCCTTTCTCTCAGCTTCCTGTTTGTTGTCTGTCTTTTTGTTTCTGTCGGCTCTAACCTCTTCTGGTGTCGTTTTCTCAGTCTCTATCCTTTATATCCTTTTGTCTCATCTCTCTTCCAATCCCCCTCCCCCCCACCGCCCGTGGTCCCCTCATCCCCCCCCCTCAGGGAGTCTCTCACCCCAGGTTTGTTTTCGAAAACCCTTTTGTCTGACAGATGGAACAGGCACTGAGTTACACCTGTCGTGTCACTGGTCAGTATGTCAGGTCAATACTAAACCCCCTCCGCCCCGCTGCCTTTTCCCACGCACACCACATACAGAACATCCAACACGCGCGTCCACGCACACGCACACATAAAACATACGCAGCAACACACACAAAAACCTTACACCACACAGACAAACAGTAACCACAAGACACAAAACAAGCCCACAGCGGCGTGCGACACACCACACACCACACACCAAAACACCACCACATACACAACACACAGACACACAGCAACACAGACCAACACACACACACAGAAAACCCCCACACACGCACCCCATACACAAAAACCCCGACACCACACTCACACACGACACGACACACAGACCACAACACATACACACAACATAAAAAAAACTAACTGAAGGTGTGGTAGTCTTTTTTTTTTTTTTTCTCTTTTTTGATGGAAAGGCTGTCAGGTTGATTTTTTCGGGGTTACGGTTAGTGTGTGGTGTGTGGGGTGTTGGTGTGGTGGTGGGGTGTGTGTGTGTGTGTGTTGTGTGTTTGTGTTTTTGTTTTTGGTGCTTGGTGCGTGTGGTATGGGGTGGTTTTGTGTGCGTGTGTGTGTATTGTGTGTGTATGTGTGTGGGGCGCGCGCGCTCGCGTGCAAGCGTTTTTGGTGAACCGGTTTGACTTTTCTATATCACAAATAATTATACGAGAATATCCCCCGTGGTTAGAACACCCACACTGTGACATGAGAGCTCTGGTGCCACCCCCTCTGGGCCACCAGTCTGCTTCAGGGCACCTTTCCTTGCTACACCCATCACGCTCCCCACATAAAACCCCACATCCCCA